>SCDS01000116.1:12260-147414 GCA_004149465.1 Drosophila nigromelanica | reverse complement strand
CATAATTCATTTTGGAAAAACATTTATAATTGCGAAATTTTGCTTTTAATCGATTGTGTTAGTCATAATTAGTATAAAAATCAACATTAAGCCCGATAATAAGGGGGTCAAATTTGTTGTCAAAAATTTATATTTATATATTTATATTATATATATATATATTATATTTATATTTATATTTTTAATGGATTGTATTTGTCATAATTAATTTGAGATTAATTCTGCATTGCTCAAATAATGCCTGGCTGTATATTTTATTATACTGTGAACGAGTATTGCGCTGTCGGTTACACCCGACTGCAACTTTATTTTTATTATTTTTTTTATTATTATTTGTTTTTATTATACCTTTTTTTGGTCTGAATCAGTGTCTTTCGCTAGACTAACTAAACTAATAGATATTTATCAAATACCTTTATTATTATTACCTTTTATTTATTAATATATAATTATAATTTATTTATTTATTAATCAAATTAAATTCTTCGTGCACTCCATTTGACTTAATTGGGTAAAACATTGTTTTACAACAGAGCTAAATATTCATTCCATTGCGAATAATAAAATCTGAGCGCAACATTGCTAACCAAAGTTGAAACGTATTTTAGTTGGACTCTAATTGTTGCTGCTAGAGCTAAGCGAAGAGGATAATGCTGGCTGGGCACGGTGGTTATGTGGTTGCCAGTGGGTCAGTGGTGCGACTCGATCATAAAGTTGCCAATGCACTGCAAACAAATTGAAAATTGCCAGTTACCAATTGCCAGTTGCCAGTTGCAATTATAAACGCGGCCATTTGCCAATAGATACGCCAGTTAGTTTTTATTATTGTCGTTGTTGTTGTTATTTTGGTAGTTGCTGTAGCGTGAAAGTTTTTGCTTTCGCTGGTTAACTTGAGGCAACTTGCTGCTAAAGCAGAGCAGATGAAACTTTGCTAATAGCAGCAAATGTAACGAGTGTGCGTGTGTGGGTGTGTGCGTGTGTTGGTGTGTATATCTAAGCAATACGCAGATGCTAGTGTGTGTGTGAGCTGCCACAGTCAACTCAATGAAGCCAAAACAAATATTGGAGAAACTTTTCCAATTTTCGATTGCCAATTGTGCAAAAATTTTACGTGCAACTTGCTTGGGGAATACGAGAATTGCGAGAAATGCGAGAATACGAGAAAGTTTTTTGCCATTGCGATGTGTGCCGGCGCCCTATGGCACACCTGCTTAGACACACCACCCACCCATCCACCCACCCACCATCCCCAGCCTTGCCTGAGTTCATTTGTTTGCAAACTGACAGGACGTCAATCAACATTGCATATTGTTAAATAAAAATTAAAGCTAATTATAAATACAAAAATCCAAAAAAAATATTTATGAAAATAATGAACAAAATATAATTAAAATTGAAACGAACAATAAAATATACGCCTGTTATTAATTAATTCATACCAAAATATTTTGTTTTTATTTTCTTTTTTGCTGAAGTTCGCTTATTTTTTATTTGCCAGTTTTTTATTTGGCTTGGCATTGTTGTTGCTGGCGCCGGCTTCGGTTTCGGCTTTAACTTTCGCTTTGACCGCAAACTTTTGCTTTTCATGCTACAACTAGCTGGCAAAAGTTGTGCTAACGTAGCGCTGCAAAGTTTTAGCACTTCAAGTGCAAGCGCCTCCCATCTCTTTCGCCCTCCCCCTCCCCCACCCCCTCTTTCACACACAATACTTGCATAAAAAGTTGAGACAAGTTTTTCACTTGGCTCACATTTGATGTAGTCGCTGCCTTGATGTCCATTTTATTTTGCGACTGATTCTGCAATTATGTACGAACATGTGGCAGCTGGCAAAAGTACTTAACTCGGATATAAAGCAACCAAAAGAAGTTGAAATGTTTGTGTCGAGTTGAGTCGAGTCGGTTTGGGTCTGCTCGACTTGAAGTTACACTACATGCTGTATGTTTGTAAATTGCACTTTACATTGCACTATTTGCACTTAATAATACATATATATGTGATATCTATGTTTGAAACCTCTTCCTAACTTGAACGAAATTTATGTTTCCAAAAATTCATTGACTTTCATTTGGCCAAGTTATAGTATGATAGGTTAAATATTGTTGCATCGTCTTAGGATTTTTCAAATAATAACTACATGAGTTTGACAAAAATTTGCGTTTCAGATTTAAAGCTTAAATGGAAAAGAAAAACGGATTCAGTTTTTGGCAAATTATGGTAGTTTAAAATTGTTAGTCCAACAAACTGTTAGAAATTCTAAAAATGTATTTGATGTATGTATGTTAGCCTTTCCCATATAGGGTATACTCATATGTATATGCAAGTAGTTATGCTCATGCTTATACGAGTGATGGCTGCACTTTAAACTTGCCATAGAAAAGTGTTTGTAATGCGCTCGTTACATTTATTATGGAGTGCGCCGCTCTGGCGCGGAACAATGCGGCTTCCGGCCGTTAGCCAGCTGTCTGGCTGCTGAATGTGGGGCTCACAGTTTTGGGCCAATACCTGGGCGGACTTTGAGAGTTTGGCATTTGAATGCGGGGTGCGCATGACGTTCGACACGATTCCCCAGCGCGTAGCACGTTGTCCATAGCATACTTATCCGGGCAGCACCGGCAGCTGTGGCAGCAACAACGGCAGCAGCCGGTGGCAACTATCTGTGACTGGAGGCGGGCTGCAGTAAATGCATATTTTATATTTTCATTTCATTGAAACCGACACGTAGCCACATTTACAGAGCGTCCGGGATGTTGGCCTGCGTTGCCGGCCAAGTACACCAAGTGGAGTGTAAATTCGAATTGAAGTTGCCTGCCAGCTTTTAAGGTCCAATATTTATATACATATATATGTGCATATATATGTACACAATACACAATATATACACAAATGTCCTTTGATTGCCATAAAACAGATCGGGCTTAATTAAGTTAACGCCGCTTGTAAAGGATATATCAGCAGAAGTGACACTTGATTGCCCGCGGGCAGCATTTGATTGCATGTTGACACACTTTTAGCCGGAGTTGATAGTTTTCCATATGGAAACTTTTCCTGGAAATTTCATGAAGCAGTTTTAAAGCATTTTTACATAGTGCACACAAAGTTCTCTGGTGTGCTTTTAAACTTGAAATGAATGTTTATATTTTTTAGTTGCTTAATATTTAAGGGACGTGCATACACACATACATATATGTATACGAATGCTGTATGGATATAGTTTGTTTTTTATGCCCACGCGATGGCATTGCAATAAAATTGCACAAGTCGTGGCTTATCAAGCGAGCCGCATTGGGTTTGCCTTATGATGCCCCTGAGAAGTCGCCAAAAAGTGTGCACAGTTTATATTTACGCTTGGCCTGTCACTAAAATATATTGCACTTTATATATCATCTGGGATATTTAGAGCATAAAATAATGCAAAATATAACAAAATGAAAAGAGAAAAAAAAACATAAAATGCAGAGGGAGAGAGATCGAGTCTTTGTATAAACTCTTATTTACTATGGGATGTGTTTCTTGAGTTTGGGAAATATATATATTTAATATATATATTTAAGGCAAGCCGTTTTAGTTTGATCAGAACCGAATTAGTTACTTAAATATAAATACATTTTTATATATATTTTTGCAACAATTTTTATTATTAACGAACTTTGATTGATAAAAATATTTACTTACATATACATAGACATTTTACTTTTAAACAGCAATAATAGAACTGTAGAAGCCGTTTATTTTAAATTTATGCCGCTGCCATAAAACTCTTTGGCTTAATTAACAAATAAATAATTCAATTTAATTTACAGTTACTCTTAAACCCTTCACTTTAAGCTTATAAATGTGCCGAATCAGGCCAAGTACCTTCGCAATGACATATAGAAAATGAAAAAAGGGCCGCCGTCCTGTCGCTTCTACCTACTCCTACTCCTCCTGTACCAGACCCAGATCGCATTTAACTGTATTTGGCATGGGGCTCGCGTTTGTCTATTTGGCTATGCCGCAGAAATGCCTCGATTCCGGTTTTGATTTCTGCACGTTGCTGTTGCTTGCTCTTTTGCTGATTTGCTTTTTGGCCGGGTTTCTACGAGTATTTGGTTTATTGTTTAGACGACAAATTGCAAGGATTCCGTTTTGTCTCTCTGCGCTGCAGCCGCGTACGTGTCCCGTACGGATAGAGTGCCTGATTAAAGCGCTGGGCACCGGAGTTCAGTTCACAGCCATTGTCAATTTGCGGTGCACACAAATGTATCCGATTTCTTCAACGATGACATTATACCCCCTCCGATGTCCACGGCATGCAAATGGGTAAGGCCGGAACGAATTTCGTACGTCTAGCTAGTTGGCTCAGGGAGCTGTCATGTTTGTTGTACGTGAGTCTTTTTATCTCGGAATTAAAGAACTACAGCTTAGAGCTGTTTTGAATACCAAACATACTAGCTGAATGTGAAGACTTAATCATATTTTGGAAATTAAAAAAAGAGAAAGAGGGAAACAAAGTTAGAGAGAGAGAGATAAGGAGAGAAGGCGGGAAGAGAGAGAATTGTATATGTTGTGGACAAAAATAATATATATGTTGCCAATATGTGCCACTGAAATAATAAACAGCAAGTTTTGGTCCTTTTGCACCATATGTATTTATACATTTCTGGCTGAATCATTCAGCTTTATAATTTTTTATGTGTAGCAATCACAACTTCAAAAATTAAGATCTAAAAACGTTGAAACAAACTTTTAATTAAAAAGCTAAATAAAATAATAGAGATTTGTACATGTGATCAAGCTTCTGTAGCTTAAGCTTTAAAATATTTAATATATTTTCTGTCAAATTTAAAAAGCTTTCGTCGATTTTAACTTAAAAACTTGAATCTTTTTGCATCAGCTTTCAAGCTAAACATTTGGTACTTACAAATGTCAAAAGATATTAAAAATGTTGCTATTTTGATAAGCGGTCTATTTGAATGTCCTTTTATCCCAATCTAATTCGATTAGTGCACAAGCTCTTGCCCCTGGTTGGTCATCCAATCAACAGCTGGTCAGAGTTAATTTTCCACATTATTTGGCCAAATTGTGCGCCCAAGTCACGTTTATTGTTGCCAACCACATTAGCAGGCTTAACCACTGATTCAATTTCGTTCCATTCGAAGTCACTTATCGCTCAAAGTGTAGCAATTCAAAGACCGACGGGCTTTTGAATAATGCTCAAGATATATTGTAGAAATAGAAAAAATGAATGCGAAAATATTTGGACTTTAAGCCAAGAACACTCAAGTGTTGCACTTAAGTAATTATGCTGTAATTCAAGGAACAAAAATCTAACGCACACGTAATTTACATAAAATTTTTGGTCGTGTTCAGTTTGTTAAGTGCAAATATCCACAAAAAGTTGCCACATTTGCGCTGCATTAAAAACGCATTTTCATCTTCTTCGTCAGCAGGTTTAATAGTCTGTGCAACAATGTGCAGTGCACTAGGCGTGTGGGCGTGAATACAGGACCGGACCCAAAGGAAATAACCGGCCGAAATGTCTATCGAATTAGAATTAGAAATGCTCTATTTCATATACATATATCGTATGAGATGTATATAGTTTAATAATTTTTATGATTTCTGGCTACAAATTATAAAATAAAAAAAATGTTGTTTTTTAATGTTGTTCAACAAATAAAACACATTTAAGAAGATAAGATGGATTTGTATGGAATATTTCTAAAATATCTATTTTCTCTACGTTTGTTTTTCTGCCTTCCTAATTTTGTAAAAATAAAAAACATAAATTCACACAAAAATAATACCAAAAAAAAATACCATAAATATGACCAATAAATCAAGCACTCATTTTTAGCTTGTCAAAAATAAACGAAGCAAGCGATAAATAACAAGTAAAATTGATATTCTTATGGTTTTGGAATTTTCTATATAATCGACAAAATGATCAAAAAACCACAATCAGATCAGCAAACTTTCCAGAATCGGACGCTACGCAGCCGCAAAGAACCAAGTGAACCGAATTCCTTGAAAAGAAGGAACTCGAGCAGCTTGCCGGACGATGCCAACAAAAAGCAAAGACGCGAATCTGTAGATTCTTCAGCTACTCCGCAAAAGGAGCAAACAGCCGGTGAGCATTTGTACTTAGCCTTGATAAATGTGGTAAGAACGGGGAAATTGTAGTAGACGAACCGCCAGAGCTTCCACCACCAAGACGTTCTAATCGGAGACACTCGCAGTTTGTGCCGACTTTTCCGTCAGGGCTCCAAAGCCTTCGGAACCAACGGGAAAGGGACGAAAAACCAGTTGGTGAGTACTTGTTGGACAGTTATCCGAAAAGATAGCCACAGAATGTTTTTAGATGCAAAACCACAGGAATGCCAATCGCCAGGAATTCAACCAACAAGACGCTCATGTCAGCATCAATTATCACAGTTTACGCTTTCAAAGTCTCAAGGCCGCCAGAGCAATGACAACGGGAAGATTGCAGCTTCTCAAACCGTAGAACATCAACCCGTAGAACATCAACCAAAAAGACGTTCATTTCGCAGAGCAATCCGAAAGAATAATCGCAAACGAAAGCAAGAATGCGAACCTGTAGAGGTTTTAGCTGCTCAGCAGCCGACAAATAGAACCGGTGGGTACTTGAATCTGAGTAATAACAGGAAGATTGCAGCTTTCCCAACTGTAGATTCTAAGCCCGCGGAAGTTCAACCGATAAGACGTTCAAGTCGCAGATCATCGCAGTTCAAGGCGACTTCGTTTTCAGAGCCTCAGGGTCTTCAGAATGTTGAGCCCAGGAACTATAGACGTGAATCCGATGACCTTTTAGCTGGTCAGCAGTCGGGTAATAGTCCCGGTTTGTCCGAAAATATAACGGAGATTGTCGTTTTTCAATCACCTGGATTTCAATCTGCAGGATTTCAATCGCCAGGAATCCAGAATCCAACAAATCGTGCTGATCGCAGACAATGCCAGTATACGCCGATGTCCCCTTCTGAGACTCCAGACTTTCAGAACGATGACAACCGAAAGCAAGGGCCTGAGTCTATAGACTTTTCAACTGCTCAGCAACCTTGGAATAATGATGGTAAGTACAACAGGACTTCAATGGATAGGGCTTCAAGTATCTGGACTTGCACTTCCAGGGCTCAAATCGCCAGGACTTCAATCACCAAGTCGTCCATATCGCAGATCATCACAGTATAAGCCAATGTCGATTCAGACCGATGAACATGGACAGCATCGTCGCGAACCTATAGATTATTTGACCTGTCAGCAACCAGGAAATAGCCCCGGTAAGTAAAATCAAAATTTTTTTAAAAGGCGAAATGGAAAGCTTTTAGCTTACTTAAGTGCCACTACTTCAATCTCCTGGAGTTCAACCAATAAGGCATGAGAACCGAAAGCAAAGGCGCGAGTCGTTGAACTTTTCAGCTAATCTGCAACCTGTGAGTAATGCCGGTGAGTAATAAATACTTTCGTACTAAAAAACAGTAAGATTACAGAATCTTAACCCCCTGGTTAAAGAATCAATAGGTTTCCAATCTCCAGTATTTCAATTGCCAGGATTTCAATCGCAGGGAGTTCAATCACCAATAAATCATTCAGCAGACCTTCCATCACCAGAAGTTCAATCGTTTGACCTTCCACCACTAAATCGTCCCAGTAAGTACTATCAATATTTTTTCAAAAAGCGAAATGGAAAGCTTAAAGCTTACTCAAGTCCCACTACTTCAATCTCCTGGAGCTCAACCAATAAGGCATCCATCGCAGTATATGGCCATGCCTCTACTTGAGACTCAAGGCTTCCAGCACGATGAGAACCGAAAACAACGGCGCGAGTCGGTGGACTTCTCAGCTGATGTGCAACCTTTGAATAATACCAGTGAGTTCCGTCTACATTTTTTCGAAAAAATAACAGGAAGATTACACAGTGATAACCCCCTTGGGGTCGACAGGTTTCCAACCCCTAGGACTTCAATTGTTAGAGTTACAATCGCAGCGAGTTCATTCACCACTACTTCCATTACCAGGACTTCCTTCACCTGTACTTCAATCGCCAGGACTTCTATCAATAAATCGTCCACATCTCAGACTCTCACAGTACACACCAATGACTATTCAAACCGAAAAACCTGAGCAGCACCCTCGCGAATCTATTGACTATTCGCCTCCCGGAAATAGTCCTGGTAAGTACTATTTACATGATTTAAAGAAACGAAATGGAAAACTTAAAGGTTGCTCAAGTCTCACTACTTCAATCTCCTGGAGCTCAACCAATAAGGCATCAATATCACAGGCTATCGCAGTATATGACGATGCTGTCACATGAGAGTCAAGGATTCCATAACGATGAGATCCGAAAGCAAAAGCGCGAGTCAGTGGGCTTCTCAGCTAATCTGCAACCTGTGAGTAACGACGGTGAGTACTACATACTCGGTATCGAAAAAAACGAGGAAGATTACAGATGCTTAACCCCCTGACCTGGAATCGACGGGTTTTCAATCCCCAGGATTTAAATTTTCCGGGTTTCAATCACCAGGACTTCATTCACCAGGACTTTCATCACCAGGACTTTCATCACCAGGACTTTCATCACCAGGACTTTCATCACCAGGACTTTCATCACCAGGACTTCCTTCACCTGAAGTTCAATTGCCAGACCTTCCACTAACAAATAGTCCACATCGCAGACCCTCACAGTATACACCAATGCCGATTCAGACGGATAAACCTCAACAGCAGCGTCGCGAGTCTATTGACTGTTCGACTTGTCCGCTAACTGGAAATAGTCCCAGTAAGTACTATCAAAAATGTTTGAATAACCGAAATGGAAAGCCTAAGGGTTACTCAAGTCCCAGGACTTCAATCTCCGGTAGCTCAACCAATCAGACATCCACATTGCAGACCATCGCAGTATATGGCGATGCAGCCATCTGAGAGTCAAGGCTATCAGAACGATGAGAACCGAGAGCAAAGGCGCGAGTCGGTGGATTTGTTAACTACTTTGCAACCTATGTGTACTGCCAGTGAGTTCTACCTACGAGTTATTTTGAAAAAGTCACTGGAAGAAGAATCTTAACCAAACTGGGTTTCAATCAATAGGCTTTCAACACCCAGGTTATCAATTACCAGGGTTTCAAACGCAGGAAGTTCAATCTCCAGGCATTCCATTACGTCAATCGCCAGAACTTCATTCGCCAGGAGTTCCATCGCCAGGAGCTCAATCGCCAGGACTTCCACCACCAAGTCGTCCATGTGGCAGACCATCGCAATTTTCACCAACGCCGTCCGATGCTCAAAGCTTCCAGAACGATGACTACCAAAAGCTTACCCGCGAATCCGTGGACTTGCCAGCTAATCATCTGCAGAGAAATAAAATCGGTGAGTTCTTGTTCAACAATAATCCAAAAAGGTAATTCCAGGGACATCTTCATTGCTTCAATCACCAGGTCCACAGTCAGAACTTCAACCCACAAGGGAACGCTCACAGAGCGATGACAGCCGAAAGCGTGAATCCATAGACTGTACAGCTGCTCTTCAGCCGGGAAATACAGTCAGTAAGTGCTGGTATCCAACCTTTATCTGATGCGGTAATAATGGGTAGATTACAGGTACTCACACTTCAGGACGGTCGGAGATGGGTTCCCAATTCCTGCTGTATATACGAAATTTGGGTACAGAAATTGTCCACCACGAGATCTTCGAATATTTCTGCCTGTTTGGCGACCTAAAGCGCGTCTGCGTGCTCCAACGCACCGAGACCTACAAGTTTGCGATGATACTTTACACAACCGAGAAGTCCTTGAAGCGGGCACTGGGCGCTAATCCGCACAATCTGCGCGGCAGGCAATATTTTTGCCACGTGGCTCGATCCTGGCACCTGGGTTGCTTCAGGACCGACTGGCAACTGTCCGATGCCCACAATCGGTCCATTTTCCGAGATCGCTTCCAAATCAAGGTGCCCTATGGCGTCAATGTCCATTGCTATGTCTATCAAACGTCTGCCAGCCTAACGCAGGGCCAATCCAACACTGAGCAGTCAGCGGCCAGCAAAGGCAAGAGATTGGCCTTGCTGCCGCAGTCCTCCATGACCCTGTTGAGCTATCTGCGTTCGGAGCAGTCACCGTCACAGCCCCCCGTCGAGCAAACCCAACCGGATCTCTATCCTCAAACTCTATTTGCCGCGATGGGCAAGAACTACAATTTTGTGCGTCACAGTTACACGAATTTTTTGGCACACAAAAAGCTACCTGGCCAATACGAAACGGTGCCCATTGCGTCCAAAATTGGACTAACTGCCATCGCCTATGCAGACCTAAGAGATAAGCCCGATTTAATAACGTTTTTCTATCAGAATGCCTAAGGGCAGACCTTTTGAGACTTAAATAATTTCATGGCAAATTTAATTTTAAATTAATCCTTGAACTTGAATTTGATACCCTAGGTAGGATATTTTAAATTTTTTCTCAACAGAGGACTATCGATCGACATCATCGATCGAAACATGATATATGGTAATGTTTTCGGTTTGCCTTTCCAACCTAATTTGCCAATCGCGAGTGTCACTATGATCCAATGTTAATATTATCAAGGTCGGACCACTATAACATATAGCATCGATCGATCGGTAAATTAATTTTTATATGACACATTTTTGTTTTTTTTTAATATGTCATGATATCGATATGATCCAAATATATCTGCATATACATAGCTGCCATTGAAAAGGACGGCCAAAAATTTACTTATTGTTTGAAAAACTTTTTTTCAATAAAATCCTGACCAAACTGAGTGATTGAGAGTATTATTATGATTGAAACATATCTGCAAAATATAATTAATATTTGTTTTTGTTTGGAATTGTTGTTTTTGAATATATCTAAACCAAATTTGGCAGTTAAAGTAAAAAGTAAAGATATCGGACCACTATAAAGTATGCTACATATTACAGAAAAGTTCAGCCAAAAATTAAGTTTCTGTATACAAACATCTTCTACAAGCCTGCAAGGGTAATTGGTATTCATGTTTTATTTAAATGCTTTTCCATGATTTTGAGTTGGAACATACTGCCTGATTGGGCCCGTCCTGTCCAATCCGCTCCTGTGCATATATGCTGATAAGTGCTTATGTATTCGTATAACGCTGATGGAGCTCGTTTGCTTTGCTGGCAAGTGAAACCATATAATTTGAGCATGATGCTGATGCACTTATCAGTGCGAAGTGGAAGCTGCACACTTGGCAAGCCAGTCACTGCAATAGATAAACATCAGCAGGCAACTTGCACTGCCAACTGCATTATACTTGCAACTGCAGCATTCGATGTGGCACTTGCATGCTTGTGGCATCGTCTCCATTGCGCCGTTGCTTATTAAAACATACGCTATCCTTTGTGGCCGGGCTGTAAGTAACCGATTTGATTTTTCTTCTTTTATTTCTTTTTTGTTTTTGTTGTTTGTCTTTGCAGTAAAGCCATTCACTTTGATTGCTTTCGGACAGGGCGTCCTAAGATTGTTTTTTCTTCAGCTTTGCTGCACTTGCCGGGTTTAGGGACTAGGGCGGCTCCTAGGAGGGTGTTTGAACGTGGCAAAATTGATTTGTGCACGTGTGCTGTTAGCTAATGAGCCGCGCAGCTGCGCTCCGGGGAATGCCGGGCAACACACACACACACACACACACACACACACGCACACAAACAGACTGCATAAGGAACGAAGGAGAAGAAGAAGACATTGCACAATTGTCGCTGAAATTGCACTGCTGGCAGCTAGAATCTGTTGGCCGTACAGCTGTCAGCGTGCGTGGGACAGGACAACTGACGTCCTGGCCTCAGCTGTTTGCACGGTTCGCTTAATTAACAACATTACAACATTAACACACACGTTGCCGCTGCTTCTCGTAACAAGGCCAAGGAGGTGGGGTGTTGGGGGAGGTAGCCAATTGTGAGCATGTAACAGCATTAAACTTGTAAAATAAAGTTAAGTGACTGAGAAGAATCAAATAATACGTATTGCAGTTGCTTTTTAACCGACTGCACAATACTCTGTTTACAGTTTTATAAAAATTATACCTAACGGATTGCGATTTGTGGCTTAATAATTTGGCTGGATCTTTGGAGGAGTTTTTAGGATGAAAATGATAAGGCAACGGTGTCGTTAAAAGCCGTTTGAATTACCAACCAATACCAAATTAAAGATTTACTTTAAAGCATTAATTAGTGAACTATTAAAGTTTATTATTCATATTGTAAAGTCTTTTGCTGTTCTAACTAGAGAATAGAAAATGTTGTGAAGCTGCTTGAGACATTTTCAAATCCAAATAATTCTGTTTTAAGCTTGCATTGACTAGCTGTCTTCTACTATCATTTATATATTATTTTCACCCAGTTTTGGCAGACACTGCAGCTATTGTCAATGGGACTTGATGGACTGGACTGGACTGGACTCGCCTTGGGCAGCGTTGAACCGTGCAGTCGTGCATCCCAAATTGCTGTCAACAACGACTTAGCCTGACAGTCTGAGGCCAGTCAATAGTGGGTTAGGCCAGGATATCCGGACCGCTAGTTAAAACGCGCCCAGGATGTGCCGCTTAATGTGTTTACCAAAGCCAAAGACATTCACGGAGTCGTTACAATTATCAGACACATCCTGACGTGTGTGTGTGTGTGTGTGTGTGTGTATATGTGAGTATGTGTGTGTGCCTCATGGTGTGTTTTGGGAAATCAGCGACAAATCGAAAACGAAATGAGTTTTTGTTAAGCGTTAAATCATCAGCGTTAGCTCTAGTTCTGATTACTCATTTGGGACTGCCGAATAAATCGAAAGCCGGAAATCACAAAATCAAAATATATCTTGATAAAACTATGTCACAAAACTACATTACAAAAATATTTTTTATAAAATTATCTTTAGTAAAATCAATTGAAAAAGAATTTTTGATCAAATACATATTTCAAAGCTTGCATAAGTATATTTTTAACATATTAATATAAATATAACAAATTCAATTTAAATAAAAATCCATAATTTTTATATATAATTAAAATCGTATCAGCATTGGATCACAATAGTTTCCTTATATACAATCGGTTTGGAAATTGAAAAATGATATCTTAGGCAAGTTAGCTTTAACCAAGTTAGCTTAATCATATTTGGTCGTTTATCCCTATCATTTATGACCAACATCTTGTTTGAAGCCCAATGTGGTGCAAAATTAAACAAGGATTATTTTTATTATTATTTTTATTTTTATGATTTTTAAAAATACTAAATTTTTTTATAATTATTAATAATTAATTTTTTCTATATATTCTATATATATTTTAAATAGTTTGCAGTTTAACGTTAAGCACAAAAACTTTAAGAAGTTCTCACCTTTCTACCCAAAGCAATGTGCTCGCTATTTGGCCTAACGTGAATTACAAATTAAATATAAATATTTAATGTAAAATGTTTTGCGAAAACTTGAAGTCACGTGGTGTCGGCCCATGCAAAATTCCATTCCCAATACGCACCGTCTGTAAGGGATACCAAAAAGAGATTTACAAATTTACCACAAACAAAACCAAAAAAAAGCCAAGATTTATAATGGCCAAGAGCGAGGGTGTGCTGGAAAAGTTTTATATAGTTTTTTTTGGCAACATTTACGAGCAGTTTTCCATTTTATTTTGCCAACTCACAGTGGAAATTAGCAGCTGTTGTGGCAGACACAAAAGGAACTATGGGTTTTCTTTTCGAAGACCACCTGCTAAAAGTTTAAAAACATAGAATATGTTGTTGGTGTTGCTGTTGCTGTTATTGTCTGCCAGGCAACAACTAATCTGTTAATTTATGTTGAAAAGTTGAACAAGTTTTGAAGCGCTTAGCAAACAAAATGTAATAAATTATTAAGAATATTCACAAACTGCAAAGAGAAAGAAAGAGAAAAATTTGCGAGAGAGGCAGTCTAATATAATATGACGCATACAATTTTTATGCATTTCATTAATTTATGTTTGTTCCAGAACTACCATAGCATGACTGTGAGTGTGTGCGTGTGTGTGTTTGTTTGTTTTTCGGTCCTATTTTGATTTCAACACTTGACTGCAACAATGGCAAAACAAAGAAACTTGAGGCCAGCCAAAAGGCAAAAGTCACACGCAAAAGATAAACATGCTGAGCAACCACTCAACCATCCCAACCACCTAACCACCCAACCACTCCTGTGCCTTGTTCCGTGGAACGTGCCCAAGTCGAAAGTGGCTAACGAAAAGTTAAAATGTTCTTATGCATAAGTGATGCGACGTCACATTCTTTTCATGGACTCACTCTGACTTTAGCTTCCACGCTGGTGTTCTGGTGTCCTGATGCTCGTCCTGCTCCTGCTCCTGCGCCTGGCGACAAAGCGCTCACGAAGTGCCCGCATTGCAGTTATTTCGGCTTTTCTCTTTTTTCTTTTTTTCTTACGCTCCGTTCCTTTTTGGTTGCGGCATGAAAACTTAATGCCGTAATTAACTGTTTGCGTTTGCGCTTAAAGGCCGCGACAGCAAATTAAGTGGCGCCCATATCGCGTATACGCTGCGTGTGGCTTAAGCCGCAACTTTCGAATCGAAAATTGCACTCGCCATCGCCTGACCCACTTGCAGCTGCATCTCACGCCGGCTTGAACACTAACCTCGTCAGCTGTGTTTTTTTGCTTCGAGCCAAACCAAACCAAAAGTGAACCATTAAAAAAATATAGTTGTGTTTTTTTAATACTATCAATACAAATCTGAAATGCCGTGACAGAAACTTCCGCTCACTGCGCAGCGCCAAAAACAAAGCAACGCAACGGCGCAGCATACTCGACAGCAATATACCCTAGAGAAACTTTTAGGCTTAAGGTATTGACAACAAATGTGTCAGATCTTACCAAATGCAAAGTAAAAAAAAATTTATTTTAAATTTGCAGCAAAACTCTTCAAACCAGAGCATAACATTTTTTTACATGTGCATAAAATCTGAAAATCAACCTGTTGTTGAAAAATCAATCCAGGTTAACACAAAGAAAATATTTTTGTTTTCAATAAAAATATAGGTTTTTAAAAAATTGGTTGTAAAGCCAACATAGCAAATAAATAGAATAAAACATAAGTGTTTGCTTAAACTCTTAATTTCCGTTTTTTTTTTATTTAAATGGGAAAAAAAATTTAAAACTAAAGCTGAAAGCAAAAGCGAACGTTATGGGAGCTCCTAGGTTTTTAGCACTTATTATCATCAACCTGGACATTAATACTTTTGTTACAATTATAGTAATAATTGTAATATAATATAAATTAATTAACAATATTATTATTATTATTTTTATCTATTATTAGTTTGTTTATTATTTAAAAATTTTAAACGTTTTTTGCTTACATTTCACTACACTTGCAAATTTCCTATATCGTAACTTTTTGTACTTTTTAAGCCCTTTGGGCCATGTGCCAAAACGAGGCAAGCGAATCGAATCAAGTACCACATGGCATTTCGCAACTAGCAACTGTTCAGGAAATGGCTGTAAAATGTTTGAGTTCGAATGTAGCTCCCCCCTCCCCCTCACACATACAAATTAACTTTCATGACTTTGCGCAAAAAGCGCACAGGCGCGATTTCATTTCCGCTGCTTTAACTTCATTAAAAACGCTGAAAATTGAAAATTTTGGAAACGTACGGAAATTTGGGGACAGAGTCTTGACTTTCTCTAGCTCTCTCTCTCTATCTCTCTCTCTGCCTCTGTGTGTTTTGGCCATGTAATGGAATTGTCAATTGCAATTAGTGCGCTTATTGCAAATTTTGGTGCAACCGTTATACGTTTGCCCCCTCAGTCTGCCAGTCTGTCATTCCGTCAGTTGCGCACTTGCACGCCGTAAACAGTTGTATGCGAGTAGTAGTATAAGGACTTGCCCGGCGACTTGGCGACTGTGTATGTGTTGCAAAATTGAAGACTGCGGCGCCTTAAGGGTCCTTCAGCTGTACGATGATACTTCAGTTTATAAAGCATATGTACACATGTCGTGCCTTTATAATCGTCAAGTGTTTTGCTCGACTGCAAATCAAAAGAAAATTCATATTTCTAACGCACTTAAATAACAATTAAAGAGTTGTTAATAAAGCTTTGAATAGGCGCATGAATTCAAGTTAAGATCAGTATAAGACTAAACACACATTTAAAAATTACATATTTACGTAGGCAGACTTATTATGCGTATCCAGTACGCATATAAAGTCAATTTTATACAAAACTGTTTCGAGCCTGGGAGTCAACAATTTTTGAAATTAATATTTATATATATATTTTGAAATTAATATTACACTTCCTAATTGAGTTTCCTTTGCTTCCTTTGTGACAAGCTAAGATTCGAGCTAAAACCGAGCTATATAAGTGCTTAAAATCAGGTCCACAAGTCGGACCTAGACAAACGAACAAAATTGTTTATTTTTTTTTTGTTTTGGTGTTCATTTTATTTTTATTTATTTTATTTTTATTTCACTTCTTGTATTATCACAAAGATAAGATTAAATCAAATATTAAATATAGTATTTATTGAATTTAATTTTAAATAAATTTAAATTGAATTTATATATAAAATTTAGTATATCATTCATTTTATATAAATGTAAGTTGAATTTTACAAATATAGTTTATTGAATTTCATGTTATAACAATCAGTCGGAGATTACACTATGGAAATTTATAGCCCGTTTAAGGCCACATTTTTATTTGCCCTGGCAACACTTGTTGGCCGGTTTGCTGGCGCATTGACATTGCTGGTTGCCGGCGCAGTTGCCGCCGCATTTGCCGGACGTGCACTGGCAGTCTATAAGTGGGATACAACTGATTAGTACACGATCATTAAATTGCGTATTCACTGTACTCACTGTTTCCGCATCCCTTGCAAGGCATTTTAAGTTTTGATTTTTGTTTAGCACTTTTTAGTAGATTTTGAAACGCAACAACTGCTGTTTGTTTTGTACTGTTTGGAACTGTCGAAACGCCGGTATTTATACCCCATCGTGTGGAACTGATAAGATAAGAAAAGCCGTGTGCAGCTGTGTTTGTAAAGCGTGCGCAAAATATAATACGCAGATAACGCGTCGGCTACGCAATTTTGCGCACGCTCTGTGATAAGCCCCAACTGCTTATTCTAAATATTGTATAATTGATGACTTCAAATTGTTATTGCTGTGCGCCCCCCGCTCAGATGGTGCGCAAAACTGAATTTGCGGGTGAGCTATAAAAAAGCCAGCGCCACTGAGTCAGCTCCACAGTCAGCGAGAGAACATCGTGTTAGTCACACTTGTAAACACACAGAAATTATAATCAAAACAAACATATAAAATGGGTTGCAAGGCTTGTGGAACCAGTGAGTATAAATGTAATCCAGCTGTGATTTGTATATTTTATATAAACCGGGATTTCCCCGTATAGACTGCCAGTGCTCGGCTACCAAGTGCGGCGACAACTGCGCCTGCAGCCAGCAATGTGCCTGCGCCTGCAAGAACGGCTCCAAGGATAAATGCTGTGCCAACAAAAATTAATTGAATTTACCAAAATTATACATAAATGTTGTATTAAAAATACCTACAAACAACCCCAGCCCAGGCAATAGTTTAAAACTAAATGCATGCAGTTTGCAAATAAAGGAAAAATTAAAATACAGAAAGTTCTGCTAAATCATTTTTATATTTTACATTATTTAAATATATTTCTATATATAAAATAATATTTTTTTGACTAGCTTATAGAAATACAGACTAAAAAAAAACAAGTAAAAACGTTGCAGTCGGGTGTAACCGACAGCGCAATACTCGTTCACAATGTAATAAAATATACATCCAGGCATTATTTGAGCAATGCAAAATTAACCTCCAATTAATTATGACAAATATAATCCATTAAAAAGAGAAATTCGCAATTCTAAATTTTGAAAGAAAAAACATTTTTTCGGATATGAGGTGAGCGTACATGTTTTTTTTAAAAAAATTTTATTTTCAAAAATTCATATATTTTAAATGTAAATGAAAAACCTTGATCAAAATGCCATCAAACATAAAAATTGGGTCAGTTTTGACAAAGTTATAAAAGTTTGAAATATGGGAGCTATGGATCCGAAAACTTCACATGTCAAAATTTTTACAAACTTTCGCAATTCTAAATTTTAAAAAAAAATTTTTTTCAAAAAAATTTAAGAAAAATTTATTTTCAAAAATTCATATATTTTTAATGCAGAACTAATCTAGAAGACAAAACATGACCAAAATGCCATCTAACGTACCGATCTTTAAAGGTGACCAGATATCTATCATCTAAATTTGATAACTCTAGCTTAAAAACTGTGGTAGAGATAGGCATATCCGCTTTTTAAGGGCGTGGCGTTAGGGGGCATTCTAGTTTTCGTGGTTTGTGTGGGCGGGAGGGGGAGGGAGGGTCGTGGCCGGAAAATTTTTCCTGTAAAGTCTAGGGAGCTTCCCAGTAATACATATCCTAAATTTGGTGACTGTAGCTTAAAAACTGTGAGAGATAGGCATTTCCGATTTTTTAGGGCGGGCCGCTGGGGGCGTTATAGTAGGCGTGACACCCGTGTCAAGGGTGGAATCTGTGGTTAGGCCACTAGCTATGTACATACCAAATTTGGTGGCTCTATCTTAAAAATGGTTGGAAATATTCACATTTCATCGGACATTGCACAAACACAATATACTAGTTTGACTCCGTGAACGAGTATAAAAACTTTGTTTCCTGAGCCGTTCAACTTTACTCATTTATTCAAAGTAGAGTGAGTAAGTAAAAAAATATTAAAATATATACAATTTAAAAAAAAAAAATTGATTTTAAACTAATTTTATGAAGACTTGTTTATTTTATAGAACACCTAATTTCCAAAAAATCGTGTTCTTCCAATTTAAATCAGCATTAAATAGCGGCACATTCTATATTTATAGGAAATTTAAATATATTTATATTTATTATATATTTAATTCTTGATATCTTGATTTTATTCTATTATATTAAAATTACAGTAAAATAAATTAGCATGTTGTTCGATGTAATTAATTCAATTTGTCAAAAATATTTAAATAACAAATTATCTACCATTTTGAATGCCCCATTAAAAAAACAACGCATTTTATTAATGTTAAAATCAAATCTTTATTGGCCATTTTGACAAGAATAGTTCTTTAGTTCTTTCAATTCATATATTGCTTACATTTAAAAAAAAACTCCATTCATATCCATTAATGTGCACATTACAAAATATTTCCCAATATCGGTGTGTGTTTTTATGTTGGTGTGTGTGTATTTGTTTACAGCATACTAGTATGTATATTTTTGGGAATGTGTGCGCGAGTTTTATATTTAAACATTAATAAATTGAAAACGTTATGTTCAACACGAACACATAGAGTTTGTCGTTGCTCAAATTGAATTTGCTTTAATAGCTGCACAAAACTGTGTAATTAACTTTTTTTTATCGAAATTTGATTTGTTCAGTTAACTTGGGGGTAATTAAAAGTATTTTAAAATTCTTACAGTTCACATTAAAAGCCTAGTCGCTTACACAAAAAATATAGTTATATTTCTTTTTTTTTTGTTTTGTGCTTTTTTGTGCCATGGTGGGCAACAGAAGCAACAGTTTTAACGCATTTGTAATGCAATGCACACTTTGTCCTAACTCAAAATCATGGAAGCCAATGAAAAAGGATTTATACATAAAGCAATTGAATTATATATATGCATATATATAGATATATATGTATAAAATACGTACGTATGTAGCGTATAACTAAAATGAGCACAACAATTAAAGTACGTTTGTGTCCCAACTAAATAACTTAAATGTACAAATATAAACGTTTAAGATTAAACATAAAACTCACAAAAATTTAGATTCAACAAATATATACGAAGTTAAAAACTATCTAAATCCACGAAATTTTCTCTCATTCTCTCTCTCGTTATCCGTTAACATTAAATGATAATAACCCAATATCGTATCTAAGAACAAATTACACATAACCAAACTTGTTACATGCCACAAACTGTTTTACACAAATCAAATACATATTTGAAAATCTATTGACATTAAAATCTGTTTAACTGTGTCTAATTGTGTGTGTGTGTTTGTGTTTGTTCGTTGTGTATGTGTTGATGTGCCGCAATTTTGCATGCATTGCGCTTGTCGTTTAGTTGGATCGGTTTTGGCGTTTTCACAAATGCTGCAAAAATAAATGAAGTTGTTTTTTTAGTAAAGAACCAAAAAATTTATGTAGATATATATATTTATATGTATATAAATAGTAAACAACATTTAACATTTAGATAAATTTGTATTTAAAAGTTTTAGTTTTTTGTAAGATTTGTATACGTATAACTAGATAAACATCCATATATAAATATCGCTGATTTTATGTGTAAATTCGTACATATTCCGTTCCTCAGTTCAAACACATTTTCTAGTCTATCAAGTTTTAGCCACCTCCTGCAACACTTCACAATGAAACCAGCTTTGTGCATATAGGTATAATTGTTTATATATGTTTTAAAATCCATTTAACAATAAATTCGATCATATGATAATATAAAATTCATTACAATGGTTGAATAAAACTCTTTTATACAATTTTGAAATTGTGTACTAACAATTGGAGATCACAACCAGACATCTTCTATATCTTTTACTTAACTTTCAAAAACAAATAAAAGACCAAATCTATATATTATAATACATACCAAAAATAAAACACATGCCAAAATGTCGCATTCCAAAATATGTAATAATTACATTTAGGTAAAATATTTTCATAAGTTATAAAGTCGATGTGCCCGATCGTTGTGTAATGTAGGGTATGCTGGGGTTACAGTAAACATCTAATGGACGTCGTTAATAGCGGCAAATTCATTGCAAACATTTTATAGGATTCTCTTGTTTACGTGATATAATTATACATTTTCATGTATATACACACACACATATATATATATATATGTGTTTTCATATATATACACACATGTATGTATGCAAATATATAAGTATGTATATGCTTTTAATATGCTTATAGTTTATATACATCAAAGTTCTGCATTGTATCAAAGTCCGCCATCGGAAAATCACTACCACTAAAATTGAAGGAAATATAAAAACATGAAAAATTAATAATAAAAAACATATAAATAAAAAATAAGTAACAAATGCCATGTAAATATTTAAAATGTGTCTAATGTGTGTTAGTTGTGAATTAAATGAATAATGAAAAAACTTGTGAAATTCACGCAGCTATATGGGAAAAGAAATATGGCTAAGTGTATTGTAAACAAATGCAAAAAGAATTTTGTTTACAATGGTTTTTTTTTGGGAAACCCCCCTGGTCCTAAATTTAGTGAATGATTAACAACAATTAACATCAAGTTAATACATGACCGACGCTAACAACAATTTACGAATAAACACAAAGAGGTAAAAGTGCATGCAATAAACTTTTTTGTATTAATTTTTTTTTTCTAAAATGTCTACAAAAGCAATTGTTGCATAGAATATTATTATTGTATTGTATTTATTGTTGATCAACTTGTTGTTCTTGTTCTTGTTGATGTTGTTCTTGTTTTTTTTTTTGGCATCTACAAATGCATGATGGTGCTATTCTGCAAGCTGCGATAATATCAAAGGTTAGAGAATTTCATTAGATATCAATTTTCAATTGAATAATTGATTAACATTCTGTATAACAATTTCTGGCTGCTGAAAAGCTTAAAAAGATGGCAATACTTTGAAGAACAGTTAAAATACAGTTAATATAACGGAAAACAAAAAGAAAGTGCTATATATATTTAAACATATGGACAACTTTAAATTGAAATCGAGGAGCGACCTTGGTAAGTAGGAAGTAAGGCGTAAGGAGTTAGTAAATAGGCAGCGACAGCTGGCTTTCAAATGAATGTGACGAGTGTTGCAATTGGCGAGTGGCGTGTGGCGAGTGACTTTTTACGAGTGGCGTGAGTTTATGTTATGCATAGGCTCTAGACGCAGGCGGTGCAATGATTTCTGAACAGACAAAATGGACTCGAACCCCAAATTAGCGATTTTGTTTTTGTTTGTTTTCTAACAGTTTAGGGCTAATTGAAAATTGTAACGTTCGTTGCTTTGGTGATTTTGATGCGTTTGCGACATAAATATATATTGATAGATATGTTGGTATCAAACAATACCTTTCGGTAAGAGCCACACAACCCACTTATTTGCCACGCAATCTGTGTGGTTGTGTTCTGTATTTAATATTGGACCGTTTGATTACAAGGCGAAGGCACGGCAAATGCTGATTTATTGGTCATCGTCCAATCTGGTTCTGCCCAATTGGCGCACACATTGTATACGGTGTGACTGATTTGATCCAGTATGGGATCGTCGGGCGCCGTATTGTTGACATAATTCTCGAGCTCACGCGCCACAGTGCTATCATCTGAATCAGAATCATCCTTGTAATAGGATGTGGTTGCGACGCTCGACGGATTATAAGACATGATGCCACTACGTGGTGAACAACTGGATAGAGAGGCACCACAACAACGAGTGTTCGCACAACAAATTAAATACCGCATAAAAATAGAAAATGAAAATAAACAAAGAGTAGAGTAAGTAACAGAGTTTTCTTTTACTGCACTACTAGCACTATTTCTTGTTTCTTTAAATAAAAAAAATAGCGAAAAGAAAGCAAATAAAACACAAAAACAATATCAATAAACGCAAAATTAAAATAGATATATATTTTTATTTCAAGAGTGCCCATTAAAACGTTTTTGGTATCGCTTTTTGCATTTTCTTTTGTGTGGTAACTTTTTTTTTTGCTGTTCCTTTCTATTTCAAAGTATTGCAATCTAGTTAAACTCTTAAAATTGGTTAAAATCCAAATAAAACCGAATAAATAAACAAAATTAAAATACAGTTCAAACTGCAAGGCAACTGAAAGCCTCAAATAAAATGAAGGTATATTTTCCTTGGGTTAGGGTTACTAGATCTCCCACGGGCAAATAAATAGATCTCCCAGGGAGAAATAAATATTTGAAAAAGAAAATAATATATATATACATAAATAGAAAGACAAATGTTAAAGGGAGTCACTCAGAGACCCTGGATTGGGTTGAGTATGATGGGATCGCGGCCATGAAAAACTTACTTTCCCATCGACATGCTATCCTGCGGCGGTGACTGCATTGGATGATGGGGCGTGCCACTGATAGAGCCAGTATCCCCACTGGTACGCACCTGCACGCGTATCGTGCTGGGCACATATCCATCGACGCGGGGCGCTATTTCTGTGCAATGAAAAGAAAGGGTGTTACATATTAATGTGTAGAAAACAAAGAATACCCAAGTGGATGTGCCTTTTTTTGTTTTACAATATATAGAATAAAGAAATTACTTAATTATAAATGTATCAAATAGTTCATAAAACAAATGACTCAAATTCCTTATTAAATAAATTTTATTTTGGAGTACATATTTCATTATATTCTTGAAATTAAATTTGGATTACAGAACCCAGATTTTTTTTACAAATTTAGACATGCACTCCAAATTACTTTAGTATTTTGTTTTAGGAATTATTTAACGCATTTTTAATATTTAATTCATTATAAATACTTCTAAAATTAAAAGAACCCCGTTTTTTCTATATCTATTAAAAATCGTTTTATAATTTTGTGGCCATTTAATCGTACCAGCACGCTGTGTATAAAAATCGCCAAAGGCGAGATCGCGGTCCAGCGGCTGCACATTGATATCGGTTGGATGCAGGCAACGCAACATTTCCAGATCGCGTATACGATCGGCCAGATTGAGTATTTGAAAATCGCGTGCAGTCCAGGGCGAGAGCATTGTCACCGAGCCGCACTCATTCACATAAGCAATGGTAACGCCACCTAAGCAAAGGAAATAAAGAGAAAGTAGAGAATATCATAAGCTAAATACAATATTAGTATATTATATATACGCACCCAATTCGCTGTCGGAGAAGCGCAACAAAAATGTGCCAATGCCCGTGACAGCGCGCAAGAGATCATCGTGTGCCTTTGCCTTGTTGATGAAGCCCGTTATGCGGCCCGCCTTCCACATGGATAGCAAATGATCTTTGGTCAATTTCATAATGGCAAAGAACCATTCCCAGAAGGTGAATGTGCGCTCCGGCAATGGTTCCTTGCAGAATTGATTCCATGATATATACTCATTACGCTCGCCGGCAATATTATCACGCTGCAGTTTTTCAACTAAAATTTTAATATTCATTAATATTAAATACGTGCATAAGGCCAAATCAAAGTCAACTCACATAAGAACTCCAAGTTCTCCGAAGTCAAAGCGCGCTGTGTGCAGGAGCCAAATTTGGTATTGAGCGCAACAGATAATTGACACCAGGTGACACGATCGGTGACCACAAACGGATCCCGCACAATATCAGCGAATGCATTGTCCCAGGTGATGGTGGCCCACGACTGTGGCTCCTGGTTGCCATGCACAATGACCACAACTGGCAGCGACAAGGTCCAAACGCGTATCTGATAATCATTCACTGTGGTTGTCGCATAGAAGAACAGTGCAAACTTCTCATCCATGACGCTCTCGGTGCCCTTCTTTTCGGCACGCTTGATCTTCTTTAGCTGCATGTTCCTAAAGCTGGCGGAGAAAACATGATTGCTCTGCTGGAATTCCATGGTGCTGGAACAATTCTGTATCTCGCCGGACGACTGACCAGCCAGGCTGCTATTGGTCACCTCCATGTGGGTGCCGCGCGTCACAAAACGCTGTGCCTGCAACTCTGCAGAGAGATGAGCAAATTAATGTCGGTAATTAACTGATGCATATATATACATCGATTTGATCCTTACCCGACATAATAATACACTCAACCGTCGGCGGATTCATGTGTATGCCCAGCTGGGAGCCGAGCAGCCAACGCACCGAGGCCGCAAATCGGGTGTTTGTCTTCATCACCTGCGGCGGCTGTTTGTCCACAATAAAAGCGGAGCACACCAGATTCTTTTGTAACACATGCACCTGTTCGAGCAGACAATTCACCTCGGGATCATCGTTCATGAGACGCACCATTTGCGTCTCCTTAACAGCCGTCAACAGATGGGTAACGAACGATTCCAACAGCTCAAAGCAACGTTGTATATCGTCGAGCGCATTCTCGCTAAACTGTGCCCCATTGCCGGCGAGTGCCTGTTGGCGTCGCCAGTTCTTCAGCTCCGTTATGACCATATCCTGCAACGCTTCGTAGCACATACAACTGTGTCGCAATCTGACCAGCAGCGATGTTCTCTCCGCATTCAAACTCTTGAACAGCTGTTCCGCATCGGGTGAACGGGGCGCGTTCAGCATATAGCGATAGTTCTGCAGCAATAGCTTGAGGCTTTCGGAGCATGCGGAGAATTCATTGAAACTTTGCACAATCTGACGATGGATGTCATACAGCTCCACCTTCTCCTTAATCATTGAGCCGGGGGTTACATTGCCGGCCATATTATGCATAAGGCTTCCAGACATGCCGCCAGTCATGGGCGATGTACCGGCAACGGCAACACCCAACAGCTCATTGGCATCGACATAGCCGCCGTTCATGTTAACGGCGTTAACAGCGGCGGCAGCGGCAACTGCTGCGGCATTGTTCATATTATATGTATTCAGCGGCATCGATTGGCCCGCGGCGGCAACGGCAACACTCTTCTCGGCGGCTAACTGCAATTCCTTTTGCAGGCCGTTGCGCAGATGCGTATATAGCTCAAGGGCCGGCGTCCGTTGGATGAGGGCGCAGAGCTCGACCAGGCGGTATTTGAGCACCTGATCGCTGGCACGTGTCGATAAAAGCTTTTGCTGTAGATCCTCAATAAATTTAAGCGCAACACGTTCCAATTGATTTGTTGAATTTGGCGTTATCTGTTCGGACCTGGATTAATAAAAGAGCGAGAGAGAGGGAGATAAAGAGAAGAGAGAAGAAAAGAGAGAAAAAAATATTAGAAAATATTTGTTCAATTGATTTAAAACCGAAGTCCTTGTCACCGGTTCGTCGTTGCAGTCGATGTTTGATTATAATTATCGGACGCAAAATTCTGAGAATTTTCACAAACACAAAGCCAAAAGTAGAAGAAGCAAAAAAAAAAAAAAACGAATCTCTTTAACTGTTATCAACACATTAACAACGCTTGATCAGGTATAAATTGAAAATGTTTGAGATGAATCTGAATTAATGCTTAGTCTAAGTACTTTAGCCTTACCCAGTTGGAACCCTAATGCAAATAATTGGCATCACACTGTGGACACCCGGTAAGACTACTCACATTATTCTGTCTTCGATCCAGGGCGCCAAGCAGAGACGCAGGTCGTACAGACCCTTCTTATTGTAGTAAGCAGCCATGCGCTGCTCGCAGTCGGCATGGCTCGAGATGCGCTTCCACAGACTCATGCTGTTCATATATATGTATATATATATATGATATATTGATATTGGATGAATATATGGATGGGTGTTAGGCGAGAGCGATGCACTTGTTGCTGCGGCTAATGCTGCAACCAGGTGGCAATGACAGGGATTATACTGCTGACACTATATATATTTATATATCTATAGATGTGCTTGATGGCCAGTGTTGTAAAGTTTCTGTTTCTGTGTAGCGTTTTATTTATATTTATATAAATATATATATTATATATAAATATATGTGTATTATTTGGTTGTCATGCAGTCGATTTTGTCTTTGTTCAATGCATTTTTTCTAGGCTCTCGGGCTGCTTGGTGGTGGCGGCGGCGATGACCTGGCCAAGGTCCAGCTGCTGGCTTCCACAAGCGAATTCGAAGTTGGATTCGTCCATAAAATGCACACGCACAAACGGAATGTTAGGTATGTGAATGGTTATGGATAGACAAAACTATAAATAAAATATATATACACATATACATAAGCATATAAGTGGCAAGGATAACATGAGGGGAAGGAATAATATATATGTACGTATGTATGTTTGTTTATATGTATGTGCGCATGTGTGTGTTTGTGGTATGTATGTGAGTGCCTTAATTAAAATCATCTTCACAAAGCCCAACTCATTGAATAGAATACAATCTAGTTAGATCCTATAATACATGCAAATGGCATTAATTCAATTATGAAAGCATTTGGCTACAGTAATAGCCTTTACAAAACCAATGCATGAATATCCAATTATAGTCATTATGATTCACATGAAAACTGCACAGTTGAAGAAATAAACTTAACTTTAGCTTGAATTTGTTTATTATACTACTTTTACGTTTTAGGTCAATCAGGAAATTACAATGAAGTTTGTGTAAAAAGCATTCTGTTGCATTTATTTTACTTTATTTTATTTAATTTTACTTCATTTTATTTTTAGTAAGCGAATATTTATCAAGATGTATAGAACAATTATTTTAGACTATATTTATAATCTCTTATTAGCATAATTGACAGTTGTCAACATTTTGTTGCAATAAATATCACATTCCAAGTTGAGGAAATTTTTTATTTGCAATTGGAGACGAAGGGGACTATGAATAGCAGTGGATACACATGTAATCCCCCTAAAAGTAAATAATGCTGACGCACTTTGCGTCCAGCTGAAACAGAACGCGCCACAAGAGGGGTCATTGTGTGTGTGCGTTAAGTGTGTGTTCGCCCGGTTGTTGTGTGTTCTATTTTATACAAACAAAGCTACGGGTAGGGCGATAGGTGTATAATGTTTAGTGGTAGAGATATAGCCATGTACTGGCAAAACAAAACAGTAATTACCATACCAAAAATAATATGGCAAAAGGTAAACAGCGGACAACAACTCGCACAACAGTGTGAAAACAAACAGAATGCAGCCAGAAAGTTATCAGGGATACCCATGTGGAATGGTGGATACTGTGGGACAACTGGACACTCTTGGACAGGTGTAATACTTAATTGCGCGTCGCAAATATACCCATTAATTGAACTGCCTCAAATAATGATAATTTGCGATCATCAACATCAGTTTATGAGCGTGTCGCGTCGTGTGGGGGACACAGAAAAAAACGTGATCACCAAAGAAACAAACAGCAGACGAGAACAACAAACAACAACAACCTGGTAACCCGAAGACCCCAACAAAGCAACACATGCCCAGACATTTGTTTGCCTTTGTGGTCGATACGCTAATTTTCGTAGTTCTCTAGAAAAAAAACAGAAAAAAAGGGAAGAGAACGTAGCGCACGTAGCAAATATGAATGGCCCGAGAAATGGCCAAACAAGCCAAACCAGTTGGACCAGGCTCAAAAAGAGAGCAGTCCGCGGCAGCAACGAAAATTAGATAAAAATCAAATACACAGACACACACGTGCACACACACGCACACACACACGATATGCAGCAGGCCGTCGAGATGAAAGCGTGTCACGATATGAGCTATTTTTTAATACATTTATTTTATATAAACATATTTTTATTATTCATATTTATACTTCATTATAAATTCAAATGTATAACAAATTATATTTACATTTGAATTTATTAATCACCAAGTTTGTTGATATTTAATACAAAGTATGTAAATAATAATCAAGAAACAAGTTAAGAAGACATGTTTAATGTCATCTTTTAGGTTCCATAGTCGTATGAAGATTACATTTTTAAAGTATTTAACTTCTCCATATAAATTTACTTAGATTTTGAAAAATAGCAGTATATGATTTTACTTTCAATTTTGAATATGTTTAACTTTTTTAATTTTAGTAGCTTCAAGTATATAGTTTAACTAACTTTAAAGTTTATTAAAATTTAAAAAAAAATTTAAAAATAAATAACATTTTTATTTTTCCTACATTCTTCTAATAGCGTTACACGCTCTCATCTCTAGCCTGGTGAGAAGCCGCACTAAAAGGGACAAGAGCCAAAAACAGGTCAATCCCGTGGCCTGTGTTACCTGCAGCAAGTCGCCTGGCGCAGCAATGGACAAAAAGTAAAACCGATCGGATGTGCGGCTGACTAACGACTCTGAGCGTAGGTAGCCGCCAAACATTTTGTACAGGTTCTCCAACAATTCATGGGATTTTACGTATACCCTGTAGTTAAATTAAAAATGTGCTAAAGGTCACATGGTATATCTTTATACATATAATCTTGATAATAATTAACAGCCAAAGTGACAGAAAAAAGGCAGTTGTAGTATTTTTTATAACATAACCATAACCTACTCTATTTTCATATTTTCCATTGATATAAATTTCACAGCACATATTTTCCTCGCATTCTATTCTATGCACAAGTCAAAAATAATTCATTTTTGGCTTTGTTTTGGCTTAATAAAAATTAAATATATATTCAAGAGGCAAATCCCTGCCTTTGGCTTTGAAAATTTAATATATTTTCAGGCAATAAACTACAAGAATTTTCCATAAACTGGAGAACTGCATGTGTGTGTGTGTGTGTGTGTGCGTTTGTATAGAGCAAAAGTTATGCAGCGCATAACCTGGAGTGGGCCAACAATAAGTCGAGTGCACCCGACTGAAGAATTCTTACTTATTTCGAGCTCAATTTTCTGCTCCCGTGTAGCCAAGTAGTTTTCAAGGCTGCGGTTGCTTTTACCCATGCAGCACCGCAAAGCAAACTCGGTGGAAATTATTATTATTATTATAGCTGCTATTGCCATTGTTGTTGTTATGATTTATAACAAAAAACATAATACATGTTGTGAGCGTACAAAAATAGCACAATTTCTAGCAAAATGGCTGCTGGCGCCTGTGACCTTGGAACAATTCACCAATGCAAAATGCAAATGCGAAATCATGCATCCCTTGGGTATGTCAGCAAAAGAGAGGAAGCGAGAGAGACCAACCACCCACACAGCGGGCGACGACACTCAGCCAAATAGCTGGACTCGTTTCTCTGTGTTTGTTTATTCATCGACGCTGTTGTTTGATGCGATAGATTTACACCTGCGTCACCTGAGTTAAGTTTCGATGTCTCAACTGACATGTTTATAGACAACAATTCAGTGTATATTTTGAAGAATTAAAAATATATATACCAATGCATATAGATACGACTTATCCGGGTGTATAATATGACAACTTATTTTTTATACGTACGTATCGAATTTGTTATTAACAATGAAAATGTGCAGGCTATTTAAACAAAATAAGAAACGCGACTAAAGTGCTTTGAAAGCTAAAACTATGCCTTTATATACAAACGCGGAAAGAAGTTCACTGCTTTTTATTTGCTTTTTTAAATTTTGTTTTTGTTATTTGTGTATTGTTTGTGTAATTGAATCGCTTCACTCACTTTTAAATATACTAATAAAAATGTGTATTTACTTAGTATTGCAAATTAGCTGGAAAATTAAACGGACAATACGCCGACGCTCGTCAAACTTCTGATAAGCGCAATCAAAATATATATGTATTGCTTGGATGAACAAATTGGGCGGAACCAAGGATCAAGGTTAGCAAGGCACGATTTGATAAGCTCAACTTAACAGCTGATTGTGCCTCATGGGCTAGAAAAGTAGCTTATCACTATAATTCCCAGAAATTATTATTTTATAAGTTCAACATGTTGACAAATCGTATCCGAATTCAATGATTGTGCTGTTTTTTCCATGAAAATGTCCAACGTGAAAATTATTTAAATTTCATATTTGGATAAAATATGTCGGATGGAAACACAACAAGAATCAAGGCTGCCGCTCATTGTTTAAAGCATATAATTAACACGAGCAAGAGTCTGCTACAAATTATAATTAAATGTGCATACTAATATTAAACATACACACATACATATATATATATACATATGCATGTACTATATGATTTGGCAGCCTTGATAAAAGCCGCCTTTTAGCATTCGACCTATAAATATGTGTGAGAAGAACGAGCCAAGCGTGCGAGTCCAAAAAGCCACAAAATAAAAAGATACGCCTTTTTTGTTGTTGTTTACCTGCCATAAAAAAGCCGATTGAAACGCAGAAACAAAGTTGGCAAAATTAATGAGGGGGAGCGAGAGCGAAAGAGAGAGAGCAAAAAATAATAAAAATAAAATACGAAATCAAATACTATGGGAAACGAACGAATATTATATACTGCTATATACGTTAATGTTATAAAAACTTTATTGAATTGAATATAATTTCATAAATTTATTAAATTTATAGGTTGAAGTTAAATTCTTAAATATTAACTGTGGAACGTAATAAATTAACGTTAGCAACAATAAAAGCTGCTCAACATAACAAAACAATTAGTAACACACAAAATTGTAGTGAAATTCCGTCCCGCATAATTTTGTTACCGATATACTAACCATATATAACCATAATAAATGTATGTAAAATTTATTAAAATATTATAACACCCCTGAGAAAGGGTATTTCAAACAAAATAAATTCGCGATAACCGGTTGTGTTATTGACGTTACGGACAAATTAAAAAAAAAAAAAACAATAAGTAAAACTTGCGACATTTTATAAATATCAATAAAACATAAATTTTTGTATTTCGCATGGAACAGGGCGGCTTATTTGAGAAGCCCTTCAGTGCAGCAGAGCGACATATGTCATAGGCAAAATCCGATAATACGAATAAAGCTATACATTCATAAAATAGCCGCTGTGCACACACAAGCATGCAAGGGTGTCATCAAATAAAATTGAACGATATAAAACGTTGTCGTCAATGGGTTAAAAACGTGTCTACAATCTGCTTTTGATGCAAAAGCAAGAAACATGTATATGTATTATATTTTTCATATAAAATTCGAATAATTTTTTTTTTTAAATACAGATAAACGTGTATCTTCGTTGCGCCAACAGAGGTAAGCATTGACGTAGATATTTTAAAGTATTTCCAAAGAATTACATTTTCTCTCATTATGTAAATTATTTAATTGGAATAATAAATATTGGACCGTAGTACGTATATAACCAATAAAAGTATATTATAATAATATCAAAGACAAAATGGGTCTAATAGAAAGTACAAATATAATTGAAAATCAATAACACTCAAATTAATATGGCAAAAATAATATAACATTAAAAATTGCTTAATAAAATTTCCTGGAAATGTTATATATCTACATGTATATAAAAAAGCTAGTACGAGGCGCCCTTGACCTTTTTCGCAAAACTCAATTTTCATCTCATTTCCAGTTCGATGAAATACGTGTGTATTGACGTTTTGTGTAATACAATATTTAATACAAATTTGTATGCAACTGAACAACAAGAATGTTCGAGCCATATGTTTTAGGCAGAGGGCATATTAATCATTGTAATTTAAAATTAATTCAAAATTTGTAGATTGGTAGGTATTGATAATATATTTATTCAATACTAACGATAATATGATTTACAATTTTCCGGAAAAGGGTGAACCCCATGTTGAAGCATTTTTAGTGCTAGTCTTAAAAAATTATTTTCTACGGAGCACCCACAACTAGATTGCTAAAAAACTTTTATATGGATTTTTATTGCTTCATTCCCATGAAATTGATAAAGAAATAAACCTACTCCGTTGATTTACAGAAGGTGCTGACATATTTTCGCTGTATGTACATACGTACTTTAAATGTTAGATCTTCGTAGAAACAACAAAAAACACACAAGCACGAGTTTCAGCCTAAAATGAAAATTTAATTGCGATAAGTGCCGGCAAAAAATGTCGCTCTGGACGTGCGGCGATTATATAAAACTATAAATAACTATATATACATATATGATGTATATACATATCTTAATAATAAGTATTTGGGTATTGATAAAATTCGCATGTGTGAGAATAGAAAAACAATACAGAGGCAAAATATAGATCAACTATAAGAGATTATTATAATTTTGTTACATAGAAAGATACGTCTCTAATCATGAAATGTAAATTTATTCTTGATGCAATTTTAGGGGTCGTAGGTAAAATCCAAATTAATCGGAGTTTTTGCTAAACAAATGTAATTTTGCACAGCGATAATTATATTGCCTAAAAAATGAAATTAGGAAAATTTATTTATCAGTGCCAAATGAGTAAATTGAATAAGCGATGTCAAATAATTAAGACTATGGGTAACATAATATATAATATAATCGGTTTTTACAATCGATGATATTTAAAAATTCAAAACACGTTTTATTTGTCTCGAAGGATATATTTAATTTGAATTTATGTTTGTTAAGTTGCTATGCTTGTTTTTATAAGAAATTAATTTAATAAAAGTTTTAAAAGTTTTTGAGTGAGTGAGTTTGAGTGGGCTTTCAGTACTTGGCAAATATTTTCTTTAAAACGTTCCTAACAGCTGCTTATTGTCTGCCAGGGTATAAATCTCCGGCACTACTAAAAAAATATCTCTTGTTTTTCCTACATTTGAACCTTAAAATATTCGCGCAAACTTCTGCCTGAAAGTTAGCCTTGCTTTCTGCTCTTATTTTTATTTTCTTCTATTATTTCTTTTCTGTTTGTTTTGCAAACGCAACTTGCAAAATGACCTTGAGAAATAAAGTTGTGCCGCTTAGAAAAACTGGCGCAAGACTCAACCTTGAGAAATGCATGGGCAAAGAAAGTTGTTGTTGTTATTGCAGTGGCTGCTGTTACAGAGAAAATTGAAAAACTGGTTAAACGACTTTTCATGTTACTGTGCTCGCAAATCAATTGACGTTGTTTGCGATCTGTGAAAAACCCAGCGAGCAATTTGAATAGCATTAAATTCAAAATGCTGATCACATCGCCAGCATCTAATAAACCATACATATTTACAGGCACATACATATTTCTATCTGTATCTGTATATGTATGTGCAGCTTTAGCTGATGCTGTATACGTATGTATCTATATGAAGCCCACACACGTTAAACCGTAAGGCAACAAAAAGCAAAACAAAAATTACGCGAACGCGAAAATATATAAAATGGCTCAATTGCATTTTTAGCCTATGAATAATGGTACTGCACAAAAAAGCTATCGACAGCTGATAAAAATCGCGCTTTAGAACAGCGCTAGCCAAACACCAGACACCAGCACACCAATACATACATTTTACCTATACATATACATATATTTATATATTCGTAATCTAAATAAATAGGCGACAATTTGAGCCTGTGTGTATGATTTTAGATGAAAATAAACACTCAGTTTCAAACAGCTATCTTTGTTAATGGTGGCACATATTAGACTATCTACAACAGAAATTAAAAAAAATGTTATTACTAACTATATCATATAAATTCCATAGAAACAATCCGAATCTTAAGACTTTTTTTATAAGAACTTTTTTGTACAGCTAAGTACTAGGTACTAAGTAGTACATAAAATATAGCTGTATCTATAGGGATTTTTATATGCGCTAACTTTCAGAAACCGCTCTTTATTGTTTTCCTCATAATTACGCAAGTCTTTGTTGAGAACTTTAACAGTTAAGATTTGTCCTATGTTCGCTTAAGAGTCTCTTAATTGGATATTAGGCGATTCTTACAATATCTTTCCATTTCGTCCAACATCTTGATTCATCACTACAATTGTAAAAGTACCGCAAAATCTTTGAAGATAAACAAATTTCAATAGCAGAATAATGCTTAATACGCAAGCTAGCGAACAGTATGATTTTCTTTGTGGTTTTAGCTAAGCAAACAGATTCGCTTGCTAAATAAATAAAGCCAACGATATGGCGTTGACGACGCCGCCATACGGCGTAAGATAAACAAATGAAAATTTATAGATATGTGTTTGTGTGTGTGTGCGTATATAAAAATATATATGCACACGATCCGTGCAAATAAATAACTAACAAAAACATTTTTGTTGTTTTTGCTTGTAAAAAAGGAAGACGTTCAAATCAAGTGGTAATTATCTGATGGTACCTAATCGTTGTAAAACCACTGCGAAAACCAGGACTAACATTTGTATGAAAGGAATGTTTCAATTGAAATCGTGACTTTGACAAGACTTGTAAAGAGCGTTACATACATATGTAAAGAAATTAATATTTATTGTCAGTGGGTACTAAGCAAAGTCTGTAAGTGCTTACATATGTGATATATGTATATACCATATATGTATGATCATCTAAATGTGATATACATATGTATATAACATGTAGAAATGTCTGTATGCATTGAGTACATGCAGCAAGTTTATGTTCTTTATTCTTGTCGTTTTCAGTTGGTGTTGTTGTTGTAGTTGCCCTTTGCTTTTTTGCTGTTTCAACATTTGTGTTTTGCTTTCCTGCAAATCATTTTGTGATATTTTTATTCTACATCCAATCAAAATTTACGGTATAATAAATTTGTTGTGCATTTTGCAACATGCAATAGAAAAAGTGAATTTAACAATTTTAATTAAAACAATTACATGTTTGTTTGACTGGCATGGCAAACAAATGCTTCTTTAGGCGCTCCATTAAAAGCTCTGTAAAAGCATGTATGTATATATTTTTTTAAGGAAACTGATTAAATTTTGAGAATATATGTATGAATTTTACTGAACAGAATCAAGTCATAGATACAAATATATATTTGTATAATTACATTTGTCAGAAAAAAAATAAATAAAAATGTAACCCATATTGCAAGCTTAAAATAATTACATTAAAAGTTAGCAAATTCATTCACTTCAGGTTATTAAAAAGTTAAGGGTATAATTGATTTCGACAAGGGCCAACAAATTTTTCCTTGCGTTTTCAATTTTTTATAAGCAAACAAAACTCTCTCACACACACAGACACATGCACACATACACAGATATTTACTGTGTGCTGCTTTTGTGCTATTTGTTATTGTGCTCATAAAAGTTTAATAAGCACTCGTTCGCTTGTACGTGTGTGTGTGTGTGTGTGTGTGTGTGTGTGTGTGTGTACGTGTGCTTTTGCCGTTTACTGCAACGAAGCCTGCTAACATCAAATGTCAAACCCGCCTTCCACACACCCCATCAAGAGCTGCATATTATATTAAGCAATCAATTATCGTTGTTTTTTTCTCTTGAGATTTTTACCCACTGTGCAGACTAATAAAGAAATTATATAAATATATGTATATTAGCAAACAATACTGTATATGAGCATGTATAAGTATCGATACTTGTGTATGCACGCATTTATGTATGTATTAACTATTTAAAATTTGTGCTGTCTGTGCTATCACACACATACAATCACATTTCAACATCTGGCATTTGCTTTTTGAAGTATTTTATTTTCTGCACAATATTTTTAAAGTACAACAGTGGCAGCAACAGCGATTGATTAAAGTTCGCACACACACACACATGATAAGCACATCTCACTATAAAATACACACACTTATAGAATTTGTAAATTGCGTTGCAGTGCAGTTGCCATAAAGGTGTAACAAAAAGCAGAGCGAGAGAGAAGTTCAATTCGACTAACCCTATCGCAGCTTATCTATTAAAAGGCAAACAATAGACGCGATTACGGCCGCAGAAGCAATTGGTCACAAATGTTAGTGGACAGCGGCGTCATTGACACGACGACGACAACGACAACGACGACGACGAGAAGAAAAGTAATTTGTCCAAAATGGTAAATGGCAGCCCACGGCCAGTAAGAACGTGTGCGCAACACATTGAAACGAACGAACGAACCAAGACCAGAAGAACAGAACAGAAGAAGATAAAGTGTTGAGCGGGCAGAATGCGCAAGGCGAAGCGACGTCGCAGTCTTTGTAAGAAAGCAAGAGTAGGAAATGTGATTGTACGAGAGACAGAGAGAAAGATTGAGGTAGTGAGAGCGAGCAGGCAGCTAATATATTCGCCGCCGTTCGCTGTTGGCTGCTATTGCACTCGAAAAATTCTTTTGCTTTTGTTTTTATGATTTTTCCAGGAATTAACAACTAAAGACGATGGCCATAGCGACTGCAACTGCGACATGCGCAGCCAGCAAGAAAAAACAATAAGAAACAGGAGCGCAACAAGCAGCAGCAACAACAAGAACAACAACAGAAACAGAAACAACAGAGTTTACAATAACGTCTGCCCAAGTGGCAACACATGATTTTGCACGGTCAGGCGGCACACACACTGCACACACGTGTGTAAATAAATACACACACATATATGTACACATGTATGGGTTTGCCAAGTGTTGAATTAATATATTAAAACATGAGTCAATATCAAAACTAATGTTTCGTACACAAAATAATTAAAATATTAAATTGTACTTGTTTCCTAGAATTTGCCACAGCAAATCCTCCTGTTACGGAACCAAAAAAGTGCAGCGGCAACAACGGCTTGTGGCCCGCCCACGCATACAGCCCCCCACCCCACTCACGTCAGCAGCCGACATTTGGTTGTTAGTTTTTTCTTTTTGTGCACAGCGACGTGCTCGTGTTTTGCTCTTTTTCTCTATATATTCTATTTACCTTTAATACACAAACAGCCCAGAAGGTGTAAACACGTACGGAAAGTATGTAAGTATGTTGGTATTGGTAGCGATGGCCCCACAATAAAACACGAACACACATACACGCGCACACACTAGTGCAGAGCTGAGCACACACGCACACACATTAAAGAAACGAATAGCAGACCTTTTCCTCAGTTTCTTGCTTTTAATATTTTGATATGTATTTGCCGTTTTATTTTTAAATTGTACACATGCACTTACACATATTAAACACACACGCACACTATCACTGGATCTCCGTTCGACTAGATGCCTATTCACTTGAGTTCTGTTATGTTCGCTCAATAATATATAAATTGAGCGGGCTTTAAATTTGAAATTATTATCAAACAATTATAATTTTTTTTTTTAATATTTGATTTGAATTACTTTTGCAAAAGCCTCGAAGGCACACCACCAACGCGTGTGAACGCAAGAACACAAATGTAAATCCAAGCTGTTAACGTGAATATCCGTCCGACTGTCTTACTCAAAATGGCACTGTTATGCAAAGAACAGTCGGGTGGCCAGACAGTTGAAAATTCCATTTACAGTTGAAACTTAACAATTTGAACAATTTTGAATGTCTCTTGAAGGCAATTTGGCTGGCATATAAATTAGTAGAAAATAGTTTATAAATTAAACGTAGTGTACTTTATTGGGGATTCCTCTGATTCTTCCTTAAATACAAATAGTTTAAAAACAGCTTACATATATTGTAAACGAGATATAAAAGCTGAATGCTTGTAGCAGTATATTTTTTCTGAACATCTTTGATTAGCGTTATCAGACCTTTGACAAATGCCCTATACTGGTTAGCACTATCAATATTGACGCGCCGCCTTGTAGTAAGAGCCAGAGCCAACGTCAAAAGTTGCTGTGCCGTTCAGTATGTATTAATTTTAAAGGTAATGTAAATTACAGGTAATTAAATTGATTTTTCGCAAAATTAAAATTGCAGAAATGCTCAAGTGTGATAGTGTGGCAACGTTCGACACCTGTTGTGCGCCAGCCGCCCACAAGGGAGCGGCCATGACTACAACAAATCAATAGTCTGCTCAATTTGCATAATTATACTGCCGACACTTACCTGCTCCTCAGCAGAAGTCCTCTCTTTAGTTTTAAGTATATATATATGTAAATATATATATATGTATATGTGCGTGTGTGTGGAACCTTTATGAGCAGACTCAGGTGGAACAACAAAAATGTATGAACACCGGTGCCTAAAAACACATCCACCACATATAGCACGCGTGTAGGGTAGATATAAACAACAAAATATGACTTGCGTTAACACAAAATAATATAAATAAATAAGCAATTGGTTTTTGCGCACTATTTTTGCACAACTCAACGCGACTAGAGATGACTGATGACACAAAACAGTGCAGCGCAATGTTATCGAAACGTAAGCTATCGTTGGCGTTGCCACCTTAACAGAAAATGTTATAGCTTTAATAAAATAAATAGGCGCCCGTTTAAAAAGTCTTCGCACATTACATTAAAACATTGTACATTTATTTTTTGCTAATAAAAAATACACTAATTTATAATTTACTAAAGTATTGTTTTAACTGACTGAACATTGGTAAATTCAATTCTTTTTTTACAATATTTTTACAGCTGTTGCTACACTCATTCCACACTCGACAAAGTAAAAAGTGCTACAAAACATCAATTATACAATAGTTTTTTTTTTTTTTTGAAAGTTATTGTCCATATAATTTCCTTAAGTACAAATTAAGCACCAAATTCAAGCTGATTGCAATTGGAGCGCTCAATTTGAAAAATATAGTTTATTTTTTTATTTTGTTGTTTACTTTTAGCTTAAAGAAATTAATCGAATTACATTGAATAACAAAAGTAAGCGTTTGTGTATTCATCATTACTATCCCACAGTTAACAACTAAGAAAATATCAATCAAATATAACAATGCTGATGCTGCATCTGAATGCTGCACTAAATCCTTCCATGCTATCCGAACAATTAACTTAAGAACGAAAGCAGTGCGTTTTGCCTTATCATTTGGTGTGTGTTGTGTTGTGTGTGTGTGCTTGTATGTATGTGGCCGTGTATGAGAATGTGTGTGCTTTAAAGGCCATTTGCTACTTATCGACCACACCACGCTTTAAGTGGGACAACTCAATGAGCCAAGCCTTGATTAAATCATACGTGGAGAAGCTAATGCCCACGGCAATGGGACCTTTAATCCAGTTCATACTCAGGCCTTTATAGAAGCCGTTTTTGATGCCCTCCTCCCTGTGAAAAGCAAAAGGAGAATATTTAAATTTCGGAATAAACCAGTTAAGGTAGTCAACATACTGATAGATTTTTATCAGCGTCTCCAGTATCGTGGGATAACGCTCGCTTGCTCCGGGATTAACACGCATTGTCTGCATGCGTCGACGCACAATGTCCAGCGGATAACTGGCCGTTTGGCCGGCGGCACCGGCGGCAGCGCCAAAGGCCAGTGAAATGAGTGCATTTGGTTTTGTGTTGCCAATAATTTCTATAACGCATAATAGGTATAAGAACCGATACCACATAGTTTAAATAAAACCTACCATGATACTCGCGTTTGAGCGTTTCGTAGGTAAAGAAAGAGGTGCCCGCATAGGGTATCACACCCAAGACGGTCGCCCAGTAGCCACGGAACAGCGTTCGTGGACCCTCCTCGACCCAAATCTTGGCAAACACCTGACGCAGCGTCCGATAGCCCGTATAACGGTCCGTGACAGCCATGCGAGCGCGAGCCAAATCCAAAGGATAGGTCAACGATTGCGATGTTATGCCCGCCAGCGAGCCAGCCACAAAACGGCGTGCCTTGGTGCTGTTCAGGGAAACATTGGAAATTATTATTGGTATTGGTAAAAGTGTGTGTTCAATAACTAACTTGGTGCCATTTTCATCGACCTTCAGGATGCGTCGCCACTGCTCGTGGGAAGTGAACTGAATGGCCGCGTAGGGCACAATGCGCGCCATCGTCGCCGAGTTGCCGCGCCACAGGGCGAGCACGCCCTCCTTGGCGTACGTCTGTTCCAGATAGTTGAGCGATGCTTTAAACGAAAATGGCACATCTTTGCGTATTTGGAAATTGATTTTCGTGCGGTCCAGCGGTGCAATTACTGTCTTGGCCAACGCTCCAGCCGCGGCACCCGATATCAGACTGATGATCACCTCGTCCAGATTATTGCGCACTGCGAGAGTAAATGGCAGAAATTATAATTAATTATGATGTAATATGATGTGTTGATAGCGTATCTAGTAGTAGGGCAGGCTCATGTTTATCGGTAACTTGTAATTTTTTTCTTTTTTAAATGTTTGTTGTCTTGGTTAAATTTATTTATCCGAAATTCTTAATTGATTATTGATTATGTTTTAGCGAATCGATATTAACACTAATAATTTTATATTATATTGAAAATAGTATGACTACGTTGAGTTGTGTAAGCTTAATGTAAATTTATTTAAAAAGAGTAGAAAAGTAGCCTTTTATATATAAAGATATATATACACTGTAACTATTAAATATGTGTAGGAAAGGGTATATTATGTTTATGCAACTGTTACCAAAAGTTTAATTAATCTTAATATTGTCAGAGGCTTTAAGCCCTAATGATAATAAATTTAAAAAAAACTTTTATATAATATATCAGTATTTTTGGCATTTCCTCAACAAATATAGATTTTCAGGGCCGATTTTTATTTTGCACATTTCTTAAATATTATATATGAGACGTGGGCAACAAATTTGGAATATATTCCATATATAGAATTTATTTTTAGAGACTAAATATATTAAATTTTTTTCCTTCAAATTGAGAATAATTAATTTTTAGAGATATTGTATTGATTTTAAGAAAACTAGTGCATAATAAACTCAAAAGTAATTAAATTAAATGTGGAACTGAGGAAAATGCAAAATAATATTAATAATAACAATAAGTAAAATATGTATAACTAATTTAAAAATAAAAATTAATTTTATTATTTATTTATTATTTTATTATATTAACAACAACAAATAATAATGAACAATAACGAATATTTTATGTTCCGATTACAGAGCATTTTTTAGTCGTGCACTCGACTAAATTGTTTTCCTAATGATTTAAGTGTTTATATTTACGATCACAGCCACTCCCCCACCTACCATTAGCGGCCTTTGCGCTCTGATCGACGGACGCAGCTGAGCCTTGAGTGCCTGTTGTTATCCTGTGGCTATCCTCGTCCTCCACCGCACCTGTGTCGTCTGCTGCTGCCGCATTGCTGGCCGTGCCGGCAGCAACTGTGCTGGTTAATTGACTACCTGTTGATGTAATGGACATGGCAATGTTGGGCTTCTCTATAAGGCGGCTCATGGCAGACTAACAGATAGATAGAGAGAACGAGAGAGAGAGAGATATTAAAATTTGCATATCAATTATTTATACTTATACTCTTCCCTCAGCACTGCGACACACTAATATGCCCCACACGAACTTATCAAATGTAGTTGTCACAATAATTTTGATTCAAGCGCTTATCAGCCTTGAGGCGTATCCGTTTGTGTCCAAAATATCACACTGATAAGCAGAAATAAGTTCTTAATTTTTCTTGCACCCAGATGGCAAACATCACACATACATACTTATATAATATATAGTACAACAAACAGACGAGAAGTTTCGCAACTGTTTCAACATTTTTTTTGGCACAAATTCAAGAGCATATAAATCAATTATATAATGTTTTGCGATCATTTATGCAATTAGCGAGTGCATTCAAAATTTAAGAAATTTAAATTTTATTTTTTTTAAAGTCTGTTTTCGTTTTATAATTTATTAAAAAAGCGTGTTGATTAAGAATTCTGATTAGATTGTGTCTCAGTTGTGGGTTATTTACACTAAATTGAGTAGGAATACAAACAAACACGGCACATCTGTATGTTCATTATGTACAGTCAAATAAAAATCCAAGTACTTTATACTTAAATCAACTAAAAGCGTTATTAAAATGCGCACAATGGAGAAATTGGTTAAAATTCTTAAGAAAAAATTCTTCTCCTAAGAAAGGTTTTTCTTTCATTTATGTAGATCACGTTACGCTTATTTCAAGTATTAAAATTATTATCAAGCATATTAAATTGGTTTTTCTCCGAGTGTTTGTCTATATTTTACGTAGAAAAGAAAAAACCGGTTGTTGATACTCGTAAACAGCATAGCAATAACAACAAATTATCACCAAAAATTAAGAATAACAAGTGTGCTTCGATCAAGTGGGACCGCCTGAAAGCTACCCTGTACCTACATCCAACGAAAGATGCACTGCAACTTATTATGTATGTATATTCATTTTTATGTACGTCGTCAAAATTGAAGCGTTGTTTGTTGATGATTTGGTCTCTATGTTGACTCAGCATTTTTGACCAAAGTTGTACCCATAGATTTTAAACCTAATTCGATCACAAATTAACCGATTTTGATAAGGAATTAATAGTTGTTAATGGTTTGGCAGTTAGATAAATCTGACGCTTAAAAAATCAATTACATTTTAGTAAAAATCCAAAAATTCAAAACTAAGCTAAATTTTTTCTGCATTCAAAATTTGAAAATATAATTTTTGGTCGTAGTTTTGTTTTTTTGTATACATTGTATTGCATATATCTGAAGTAACTCAATATGTAAATCTAAGAACATAGGTCAAGAGATGGACTATTGGAATATCTGAATAGTTACAGGGTATAACAAGCATGTGTGTGCTGTCACACACCTCCAAAACTACTCTCATATATATGTACATGTATATGCTATAAACAGACATAGGCATATTTATAAAAACATATATATATATACATATAATATATATACATATATACATATATATATGCGCACACAGCCTCGTTTTGTTTCCGCATTTGCGATTCTGTGCGCGGGTTTCAATTGAATACTACATGTGAATAATTGCACCTTGAACAAGTTTGACATTGAGCAGATAGATATAAGCGTAAGCCATGATAAAGAAAACTATCTTTAATGATAAGATAACCGTGTGACCAGCTGCATGAGATATTAAATTAAAACCTCTATTCAGCGCATAAGCTTTAGCGATAAGCCAGTAATATGAAGGCAACACGTTGATTTAGCTAGTAAAATATTATTTCTACTAGAGAACTTTATACTTTCTAATATTATATTCGAATTCCGATAAGCATTGGAAATGTGCGCAACAGTTTTTCTATAAAAAAACAAGTCAGCAAAATGTGTAAAAATAGGGATAAGCAATTACCAGAAAAATATAAAAACTGTATTTTATTGAAAATACATTATTTCATTGGTTTCTATTCGAATGCGTTTACTTTTGCCATGATTCCACTAAAATATTATAAATAAAGATCGCTATCAAAACAGTATTTTCGTCTACAAAAAAAGTCATATGAATTTTATTTTTAAAATTGTTGAATTTTAGAAATAATTTTACTTATTGAGTGTTTTTAAATATTATGTTATGTATTAGAATGTGAACATCTATAAAATTCGATTTGCATGCAAATCAGTTACGCACCACTGTCAGCTGGATGCTGTGAATTGGGTGGTAAAGGGTGAAACATGGCAGCCGGTAAAACGAATGTAAACAAGTTCGTTAAACGTTATTTGTTTTGCATTCAGTAAAGTTTGCCGCTTATCTACATATACACACACACCTACACATACGTATTGACTATGTTTGAGAGTGTTTATAAATAGATTCACTCTTATTAGATTTAACAGTTGCGTCGTCTGCTTGGAACCGGTGGGTAGCGTGTGGCAATAATAACAGTAACTCTGATTAAAATGAACTTTGCACTCAGCTCAATTTGCTGGTCAGCGTATGCAAAAAATTAAACCATATATATATTTTATATATGGACTTATATTTAAATACTGTCGTTGCACTTAAATTGCTTATTTTTCTTATTTGACAATTTCATGTGAAGACATTCTGATTGGAACGACCAGGTAGACACGGCGAACAGCTGTTGCTTAACTGTAATTCACTTTCAGTTTACTTGTTTCCTTTGTGTTGAGCTCCAAATGTGTGGCAACCCCCGTCCAAAATACAATTCCCATTAATAAATGCATTCTTTGTTTTCTTTTGTAAGCTTTTGTATCAAATTTTTCATTGCAACACACACACTCGCGCACACTATTCTTATATAATTTTGGCCAAATTTAGATATTTCAAAAATAGGCTGGCCAGGCAACAATGATAACGCACCTTTGTTTTTGTTGTTAACACAGATTCTTTTGCGTATTCGTTTTGGCATGCAGCAGCAGCAAAAACAACAACAACAACAACGATGCAGTCGCCTTGCAGCGCACGCACATGCACTCACTAGCTGTGGCTGTGCACGATTCTGGATGTCACACACATTTATTTTTCTTTATATATATATCAGCATCCAATTGTTATTATTTAATACATAATAAGCGTTTTGTGGCGCGGCTTTGCCTTTACGTTGTTTCTGGCCAATTGACATCAAGAACTGCGCTACATCGCTGCTGTAGTTGCCAGTGCTGCCGGATCGCTTAAAATTTGTGTTGCATTGCCTGGGCAGTCTGGCAGTAGAGCTGTACATGGTAGTTCAATTTAAAGAGCAAGTTCCCTTGTTCAGACCTATCGTTAATTTGGTTAATATTTCGTTTTATTAATATTAAATAAAAAAATAAAATAAAATAAATAAATAATATATATCGTATTATACTTGCCTAGTTTCGTATTACATTAATGAATTGTTAATCAACTGGTTTATTCAACATTAAAATTAAGGAAAACAGAAAGAAACAGCGGTGAACGATGATAATTTGTATTGCATAAATCCATTAATAATGTGTTTTATCTATTTTAACGAATAAAACGAGTGATAGAAATAAAACTCTTAATGAACCTTATCATGTACCCAGTTCATTCGTTCAGTCGAACTAATTCAGAACGATGCGATACAGCCCTTTCTGGCAGCATTGGCCAGCTGCAGCTAACTTCACGTGAGACGCACTCGGAGCAAAACAGCAAAATATTAAAGCATAAAAGTATATATGTACACACAATAAAAGCAATGAATATGTCGAATCTAAATGACTTGCGCTCCTACTCACGTCACTGGCTCACCGAATTCATCGAGCAGTACCAGGAGGAGGAGTGCCTGTGGCAGCCAAAGCATCACGACTACAGCAATCACGCCGCTAGAAACAAAGCATACGATAAGCTTGTCGAGAAACTGAAGGAAGTCGAACCGCATCCGGATCGCGCCATGGTCGTGCGCAAGATCAACTCGCTGCGCTCGGCATTCCGGCGCGAGTACCGCAAGTCGAGCAACAAGAGCGACTACGAGACGCGTCTCTGGTACTACGACAAGCTGCTCTTCATAGCCGATCACAAGTCGAAGCGGCATCCGAACGAACTAGCCGGGAAGCCAAAGCGGGAGCTGCATTTAAATTTCGACGACGATGACTCGATGGATTACGACGAGGAATCCCACCATACGCCGCAGTCACAGCACATCGAGACAATTGTGCCGAACAATGCGAGCGATGAAGTTGAGGCCGAAGTTAATGGAGCAAATAATGTGGTAGTCAGCACTCAGGGCGCCACTTTAAGCACCATCTCGGTGACGCCCGCGGACTGTGTAAGCCTGGTCAAGGACGAGACACACAATGAGGTCGCCGAGGCACATCAGCGCTTCGTCGCACAAGCGACAGCCGCGCAGAGCTCGTTGGCTGCGGCGGCGGCGAGCGGACATGCGGTGAAAGTGCTCGAGATCACCTCGCTGGACTCGAATTCGCAGCGCGAAATACAGCAGGTAAGTCACTCCCATTACAATATGTATTTCTATATAATATATATTAATATTCTTCCGTACCCTGCAGGCCGTCAACTCACTGGAGCATCATCAGCAGCAGCTGCAGCATCTGCACCATCAGGGCAACGGACACCCCCAGCCCGTTCCGACCATTCAGATTGGACGCGATCACTACCAGCCGCTATTCCCCAGCGCCGCAACCACTGCCTACGCCACAGCGCCCGCCGCGACGCACCGGCACGAGGACGAGTACGATGCGATCGGCGTGAATGTGGCCAGTAAATTGCGTTCAATTAATCACACGCAGCGCATCATTGCGGAGAAGTTGATCAGCGATGTTCTGTTCAATGCGCAGCTCGACAATCTGACCATTAATTCATCATTGACGCAATAATCTAGATACACGGATTTAATGTTAATTTTAGTTTATAAAAACACGCCACGTTCCGATTCAGCTCGGAATTGGTGGAGTTTATTTTTACATAAGTATATCATGTATATTGTCGTCCGTTCATGTGCTAGATTATATATTAAAGTTTAAAGTTCTTTTTAGGTTTAATAACTGCAGCTAATTCAATGCAATAAACATAGTTTTTAACTAGAATTAATACACAATTTTAATGTAATCATTTTGTTGGGCTGTCCTCCGAATTCGCCTTTACCTGGGCACTCGAGTCGCTTGTCAGTCTCTTCAACGCGTATTTGGCCAACTGCAGAGAAGAATCATATATATATATATTGTACTTTACTCGAATTGATCAGTTTTTATTGGCGCTTACCGTTATTGGAGGTAAATCAATTTGTTCCTCAACGGTCACAAGCGTGCGATTCTCTTGCAGTTTATTCCAGCCAAAGTGTATGGCGATCAGGCTGGGCACCATCACCACGGCGACCAGATTGCGCGATAAAAACGAGGGTTTTCGTGGCGCCGACATTGTTATTAACAATTCCTGACCGAACAACAACAATAATTGTTATTATTTAACATCATTGTGCAGTATCGATAGATTGCTGAGTTATCGATACATTTGATAATGTGCTAAATATGACATCAGAAATAAGTTGGCAGCTTTAATCATATGGCGCCAATTTAAAATAAGTTTATTGTCTGTTCAAGCAAATAAGTCTTGCAGTTGTAAATGAATTATCTAGCAAGGCAATTTATGTCTTCTTATGCGATTCTCATCAATTCAATTAATGCCTGCGGACTTTTGGTGTTTTAGTGATATGTTGGTTTGTAGATGAGTGGCTTACACTCTCATTCTCTCTTATTTCCTCTCTCTTATTATCACTCTTACTTTAAAAAATCGAAATATTAATTTATCGATTGTAACAGCAGCGATTGTTTTGTGTTTCAAATTTTAGCTCGATAATCTTTTTGTTCGATATATCCACGCATCTTGATTATCGGCACGACTTTCTAATCTGGTTTTTCTTAGAAAAGGGTATGAATTTTAAAACAAACTTTTGTATTAGAGGTTAAATAAAAATAAACATCACATTTATTTTTAGACTATAATTATGATTGAACATGTCGCTTATCAAATCAAGAATGATTTATACGTAATTAAGAAATCTACATTCTCCGCATTAAATAAAGCTTGTATTTGGATTTATTACGCTACTTTTCTTTGAGTGTAATTGTTAGTGTATTAATACAAAGGGTGTTTATATTTAGCCAACACGCCTTTGTTTACGTGTAAACAGAGTAAGCTGTAGCTAACTTGTGAACAGTGGATGCTGCTGGGCGCATTGAACAGAGATTAGAGCTTTCGATATAAATCATATACATATGCAGTTCCCATCATCCTCTCTCTCTCTCCCACATACACCTGATGAGATCATAGAGCATAGAACGTGCAGATAATGTTATTTCTGTAGGCAGAGTACATTGTAATCGGAACCAAGGCCGTGCAACGGAGCATGTGAACTTCGCACACAGGCAACACCCAAAGCCAAACAACAGCGCTGAATAAATACAAATAAATAAGTGCCGGCCAGTTCATGCAGGCGTCACTTGCACTGAGCGTTAGTTTTGGCAGCGCTCGCAGCCGATTAACAACAAAGTGAGCGCGAGGCGATTATTTATGAGTTTGTAAAACCAAAAGAAAACAAAAAAAAACCTAAATAGTTTCCAGCCAGAGTAAGAGAGAAGTGAGTTACAGGCTATAGTCGTTTATCTATCGTTGTTGTTGTTGTTTTAATTGCGCTGCTCCTTTCACATTCCTTCTTTTACTTTTTCTATGGCTGCATGCTAATTTTTTTCGCTCTTTTTTATTTGTTCCCGTGCGGAACGATGTAAACAGTGACGAAATTGCTAAAATCGATAATCGCCTTTGTGCGCCTCCGCCTGGAAACCCTTCGGCCCATCGGGTAAGTTTTAATTGGTTGTGGCTGGCGTCTCGCTTTTGGTGTGAAATGCATACTTTTTGTTTTGCATATATACACAGAGGAAGGCTATCCAGCCCACAATGTTGACAACTATGGCCAGCATTACCCCAAAGTATAGAATTAAAATAATTTTCTCACGCCGCGTGCGCTCGATCCATGGCAAATGATCCGGTTCACGCTGGCAATTTGTGTGGGCGTACTATTAGAGGGGTGGTGGTTTTTAGGGTGGATCAACTCTTGCTTACCGGCATATCAAATAGGTCAGCAAAACCATTTAGTTCAATGAGTTATAAAAATTTTAATATTTTTGAATATACAAAATGGTTGTATACATTGTTTGAAATAAAAACCCTATTGATCGATCCTACTTTGTATACATATCGACTATGTGTATAAATAATAATTATTCCAAAGGCTTTCTTGGTCTTTGGTGTAACTCCATAAAAACTAAAATGAAAACTTAGCCGAAACCAAACCTGAACCGAACCATTTTTAGTTGAATTTCGGAAGTACGGACAGTACTAGATTAAATATTTGCATGTAATAATAAATATATTTTCTTCGGGATTCGATCAAAACTTGTATTGATTGAAGTGAAAAACGTGGTTTATTAATTAAACCTAAAGTTAGGTTTGAACCGTGAACCGAATCACTGAACCACAAATTTCGTACAAACTATGCTTTGATGGTGTATTTAAGAATTGTATTTGGGAATTTCGGTATTATAAAAAACGTGATTAATAGGAATTTTATTGTCCGGTACGTTTAGCCTTGGTTAGAGTACAGCTTGTCAGATAGTGCCTACTGTATTATACGCTGTTCGCGTAAAGCAGCTATTTTATCGGCTCCATAGCCCAAGAGCTCGCCGAGCACCTGGTCCGTGTGCTCGCCCAGCATCGGAGGCGCGGTACGAGCATCGTTGCGAGCTTCACTGTAGACGACCGGCGGACCCACGACCTTGACGCTGCCGTCGAGCGCATGCGGCAGCGTTTTGACCAGGCCAATAGCCTGGATGTGCTCATCCTCGAACACCTCGCGGATGCTGTTAACAGGGCCCACCACAAAGCTGGCGCCCTCGAACAGACCCATCCAGTTCTTGGACGTATCCCGCGCCAGTATCTTAGCCAGCAGCTGGACCAGTTCCTCGCGATGCTCCACGCGATCCTTGTTGCTTTTGAATTTGGTATCCTGGGACACCTGATCGATGCCCAGCCTTTGGCACAGCTCAACGAACTGTGCATCGCTGCCGGCGCCCAGGGTCAGGTAGCCATCGGCTGTCTGGAAACTCTGGTAGGGCACAATGCTGGAGTGGGCGGTGCCCCAGCGCTTCGCCTCGATACCAGCGTTCAAATAGTTGCTGGCCACGTTGATTAGCAGCGAGCAGCACGTGGACAGCAGATCCACATCGATCTTCTGGCCACGTTTTGTGCGTTCGCGTTGCAGCAGCGCGGCCAGAATGGCGCCGTGTGCATAGAGGCCCGTGGCGATATCCGTCACGGCCACGCCCACCTTGCTGGGCGGCCTTTCGCGTTCGCCGGTGATGTGCAGCAGGCCGCCCATGGAGGAGGCAATGACATCGTAGCCCGGTCGCTTGGCATAGGGTCCCACGGAACCGTAACCACTGATCGAGCAATAGATGAGCTGCGGATTCAGCTGACGCAGCTGCTTGTAGCCCAGACCGAAGCGTTCCAGTGTCCCGGGCACATAGTTCTCCACGAGGACATCAGATTTGCGTGCCAGCGCGTGTATCAGCTCTCCGCCCCGCTTAATGTCGATGCAGACGCTCCGCTTGTTGCGATTGGGCGCCAGAAAGTAGGCCGCATCGCCGCTGTGCTCCAGGAATGGGGGCCCCCATTTGCGCGCCTCATCCCCAAAATGAGGGCGCTCCACTTTGATGACCTCGGCGCCCAAATCAGCCAGCACCATGGTGCAAAAGGGGCCGGCGATGATGCGGGTGAGATCCAAAATTCGCACGCCCTTCAACGGATGACGTTCATCCGTTTCAACGTTGTCATTGTTATTGTTGTTATTCTCGCTGGCAGCTGCAAAGCTTCTCAAGCTTTGACGCGCAACAGCTGAGCGCAAGAGTTGCAAACGTTGTAACCACATAGTTAACTAGCGAGAGAGGAGAGAGCATTGGAATATTTCCAATCAATTGTTGTTTGTTTATGTAATTACTGTTACTTTCTTTGTTGTTGCTGCCGTCCTTGTGCGCTGCGTATTTTATGTGGAAAGTTTTCCAGCCTACGGCTGATCAGCCACTGAACTTAACAGACAAGAAATATCGTTGAGAGCTTTCTTGGCACCGCCAACGTTCATCAATTTCTCTTAGCTCTTCTTCTCTCTCTTGTTCTTGCAGTTTTATTTAAGCATATAATAACAGCATGTTTATCATTATCTAAAGCGTTAATTAAGCTTTGCATATATATGATTATTTGAGTTTGTATTTAACTGCTCTGTTGGCGTAAATTGCCCATCAAAAAGAGTTCATTCCCTTAAAGTTCACTTCTTTCTCTTAGTTTAGTTCTCGTTTACCAAAGCAAGCTATGAACGCATTCGTTAACTAAACTTTACTTTTCTCTGTTTTGATAGAATAAATTTCCCATCACATGGAAAGTTCCTTGTGATAATAATCTAATCTAAGCGGGATCTAAGCTATATTTGATTATTTTTGTTTATTTTTGAGTTTCCAAAGCGTAAATTTCTCTTCCCGTGGAAAGTTTCTTAACCTATCACAACTGTTAAGTGCCCGCTAATTTCCCTTAACGCAGTTCTCTCTCTTATTTAAATTCCTGCATATTTACTTAACCAATTGATAACAGCATATGTTAACTTAGCTTTGCACATACATACATACACATATACATGATTATCTATGTTTATAGTTGCCTTTTATTCTGTTTTAAAAAAGTACGAAATCGTTTTAAGTGGAGTGTTTCTTAAATTACATACACATACATTTAGAAATTTTAGTGCAGCTCTATTTTAAGATAGATTACTAATTAGTAATGACAACAGCACTTTTTTTTATTATCTAAAGCGTTTACTAATTTAGCATGCATTTAATTTCATAGTCTATAGCTTTACGAATTGCAATAGAGTAAATTTTAAATATTTTACTCTAGTACTTTCCCAGGCTGAGCCATTAACTTATTAAAAAACATTAAGAACGCTGCAGTCGGGCGTTACAGACTGCGTTATACCCATTCACGTTCTTAATTATTATTGTTATTTTGAAAAAATTCGGTATTTTGTAATTTTATGTGGTGTTGGGGATGGGGGGTCGTCGCCGAATTTTTTTTTTACCAATCTTTAAAGGAGGTGAACGGTTATCTACCCTCCAAATTTGGAAACTCTAGCTTAAAAACCGTGGTAGATATATGCATAGGATACCAAGGTCACAATCTTTTGGGGAGGTCATCAGCTATCTACCTACCAAGTTTGGTGACTTTAGCTTTAAAATTGTGGACTTTATCGATTTGCGATTTTAGGTGTTATCGGTTTGCCACGCCCCTAGTGGGCGCACCCCAAAATCCTTAAAACTTTATCTGACGCGGGTACATACGAGTATATATCAAAAATTTCAAGTCTCTAGCTTCAAGACGCTTCTCAAGCTTCAGCAAGACGGACATCGCACAAGACCAATATACTCTTTTCACTTCGTGAACGAGTATAATAAATACTGTATTTTTCAAACAAGTTCACAGGCTCCAAAGAGCAAAGCTTACAAAAGGCATAAATTCTTTGCGAGAAAAATGGCTTTTAATTTTTGCTTACCTAAAATTATTGCATGATCTCAAGCTTAAAGACTGTAATTTGAATCAAGTGGACGGCTGAGGTTTCAGCACATCCCCCAAGTACTTTAAGTGTATATTTATATGTATTTGTCTATAAACAACTGCCTAAATCAGCCGGCTATATGTTCGACACCTGTAGTATTAACCGCTAATGGTTGCGCAATTAAAAATCAATTTTAAACCCATAGGCAGCTAAATAGGCAAACATTAAAGTGTTTACAAAACAAAACAATTCAAAAAATACGATAAATGCCAGTTGCAATTAAAAAAAAAACCAAAACAGGCGTCAGGCATCAGTAGCCCAATATATCTGGCCGTAGAATCTATAGTGTCATTTTTATATATATATATTTTCCCAAGTACCATATCAGCAGATACACACAGATACACATAAGTATATATAAAAATGCTTGTATTCATATTTCTTCTATTATTTGTTTATTTTTGTAAATGTTTTGCTTCTCAATACAGAAAATCGAGAATTAATATTAGGCTGGATTTCTAATAACCTTGCCGAAGAAGACAATCGTATGGCACTTTAAACCTAGTCTATATGGTCATATTTTGGTAACATTTCATCATTATTTTAAGCTAAAACTATGTTTTCAGATTTTGATGCCAGATTAATAAGCGCGGCAAACCAGGAATAAAAAGTCATTCCGTATTTTGAAATCGTTTCAGTTTTATATTAAATATGGACGTTATGATTAATAAGAAAATTTTTGTATACAATTCCACAATTATACTTGAATTATGTGCATCGTAAGTATGTATGCAGCAGGTATAGGATATCTTTGAGTCGTGCACTCTTGATAAGTGAACTCTTGATCTCAGTTTCCATTTAAATTGTACTCGGCCTTTTCGTGCGAACGTCACTGTAATTAGCCAGCTTATGTGTCAGAGTGGTTTTAATCTGTATAATTAACAATCCAAAGGGACAACAGCGCTCGGGTTCTTCACACCTGAACAATAATGGGAAAAGCAAATAAAGTCCGATTCGTAGGTATGTAAGGTAATTGCAGCTTTATAGGAAATGTAACATAACAACAAGTCATTAGCTCTGCTGACGCCATCGTAATCCATGAAGAAATTACGATGGCAACAGATATTGTTGATATGGAGATATAGTTTAAATATTATTAGATTATTTCCTCAGAACAAGTGGGATTTACAAGTGAACTTTAAAGCGAGCTGAATTTAAGAGCGCGTGCTCTTTTCATTTACTCTATTCTTGAAGAGAGCGATAGAGAGAGAGAGAGAGAGAAAGCGTCATTCGCCGCCGAACCGGTTCGAGCTTTTGGCTCAGCTGGCGACAAGCAGAGCTTTAAATGTTGTGCTCAAAGCGGTCTGAACATTTATTTGCTTAGCACGCTTCGTACGCAACGGTCAACAGCGCAGCTTAAAACAAAACAAAAATAATAATAATAATAATAATAATAATAATAATAATAATAATTGTGATAAGCCCCCACACAACAACAAAAACAAAATAGTGCAACAAAATGAAAGCCAGTGAAACGTTACGCATGCGTTTGCAGCGCATACAAAGTCGTCCAGATAGAATGCAAATCAATTAATAACAATTAAAGTAGTAAATAGCAACGATTTTATTGCATAAAATGCGGTCAAACACCAGAAAGTATTGCCACTAGTTGTTAGCCAATAGACAACAAAAAGAAATAAAGTATAAATAAATAATTTCAATTTAAAAATAGAAAATAAAAGCAAGAAAAATTCGAAATAAAAAAGTATTAAGCCATCGCCAGGCCAACGTAGTCGTGTTCGTGTCGTGTGTGTGCGTGTGTGTGTGTGTTGTGCAAGCGCACAAATCGCAGCAGCCGCTGCTGCTGTTGCTGCCGCGCTGCAATTGCAGTCGGGCCAGCTGCATATTGCACAATCCTGTCGCTTGTTGGCTAACCCGTTCGCTTGCTTGCAATTCATTCGCTGTGGTTGTTTTATAGTTATTGTTTATTGTTTTTGTAAATTTCACTTCACGTTCGTTTTTAACGCAAAGCCGTCAAAATTGCTGTGCTACTGTGTTCCAGGATCCTGGGGTACATCATGCGTCGCTTCTTGCGTTCGGCCATGATCGTCTTCAGCTGGTTTGTGGTGCCCTACAGCCGCTACACCAACATCAAGGTGATGCGGCGCAAGTTGCCGCCGATACGCAGCCATCTGCTGGAGATACCTGCCGTCGACCTGGCCAAGCTGATTCGCACCAGAAAGGTAAGTCCGTTAACCAATTATAGCCAACATACGCAACTGACCAAAAACCATTCGTTGCTTAACTTGGCTAAAATAAAGTTACAAAAAAAAAATACATTTCAAATAGATACTTTAATTGAACGCACCTAAAAAAAGTGACGCTTGCAAAATATTTTTAGACAGGCAGTTGAACAGTTAGCGGGGCGTGGCCGGTGGTGGGCGGGCAAGCAATGTAGATTACAGTTCACTTAATGCACGACAACGGTAAAGGCCAACCGGAGCACTTGCCACATCCATTAGATACTTTCTGGTAAAATTGAGGCATACTGACGCAAGGCTGATTGTGATGCCTACTTGTTTTAGACAGGTAGACGCCCATTAGCGGCTCGTGTCACAGGTGTCCACTGGGCTCACCTCAACTCCATCTACATTATTGCCAACATTAATGTGGAATTAGCGGAAAAAAATAAAAAAAAATTCATAAAAAAAGCGCAACTTTTTTCCATTAATATTAGGTTCAAATTCCAACAAGTAAAAATTGCTTTAAAAAACGTTGCGTATTAATAAATTCAAGAAAATGGTATACATATAGGATTTAAAGCACAGATTTTAGACGAAGCTCGTTGAAATATTTTTTAAATTTTATTAAAATTTTTATAGTTAAGAGTGGCTTTAAATATTTTGTATATTACTACACATAATTCAAAAGAAAGCCCTTAATATGTATGTCATTTATACAAAAAGGTTTAAGTTATGGTTATCAGCCGAGAAATGTGTTTTTGTGTGTCATATTAAAATGTTTCTTATAAGAGCTACCAACTAAGCGATGCTCTGTACTTGTGTTAATTGTTTAATAGTTTTGAAATTTTAAGATTTAATGTCCAAACTTACCAGAAAGTGTGTCGAATATCCTTCATCAAAAGAAAGATGTGTTTTTGTTTGTTGTTGTTTTTATCATATATTTAAATATGGAACTTTAATGCATTTTATAAAAGATATGCATTATTTTTAAGGTGAGACATGTTATGTTGTGTCCAGTAAAACCACAAAGACATACTCTGTGAATTACTCATCCTATTTTCAGTCGAAACAAAGCATTTTATTATGTTTGCGAGCGTAAGCGATTTCAAAATCAGCCTGTAGAAATCCCAACGAGAAGAGCCACAATTCGCTAATATTGGTTAGCTAACCGCGGCCTAGAGAGCTGCCCCGGCTGGCTGGGCTTTATCGTGGCCATATCAATAACATCTGGTTACTGCCTCAAATTACACACGAGTCTGTCGAGGCAGAAACACGCGTGCAAATGACGAATCTGCCTATAAAGAGTATCTGCGAAATATGCTCATAAATAATTGCAATCTCTGCTCGGTTATGTTTGTTGCAGTTGTTGTTGTTGTTGTTGTTATTATTGTTGTTGCTGTGCTTCTTCAGGTTGGTTTGTTGTGCTCTGTAAGACTCATTGCGTTCATTGGTCCACATCCACATGCACCGAGCACTTAAGGTCATGACTTGACAGACCTTATCGAGCCAGCACTAGCGGTGGGCAAGTGTTGAAATTTTTTGAACACGAACTTGAAGAAACCAAGCCCATCAACCCAACTTTAAATGTGTAATGGGTATTATGGCTTGGGATTTAAACCTGAACCGTTGTTCAGTTCAATATTAGTTGATTTTAAAAAAAATTTTATTGTTAAAGTTTTTTTTTCTGTATAAAATTTTTTCCAAAAAACTTGTTTACAAAAAAAAAAAAAGAAAAAACGCAAAAACTTCCATATTTTCTTTAAAAATATTTTGAAAACATTAGAAAGTAGTTTTAAATTTGAAAAGCTTTTGTCGTCTATTTTGTTTGAATTCCTTCAAAAAAAATACATAAAAATTTAAAATTTTATTATTTCCGTGTCACGAAAAATTACAGACACGACACGCGCTCAACTCTAGCCTCCACACGCACACACTCTCAGATATTGCGTTTTTCTTTTGTTTCTCATAATTTTAATTTTTATCGCAATTGTTTACGAATGTTTGTTTTTATTGCACGTTCGTCTCCTATTCAGACAACACTTAGGTTTCTTCTGGTTTATGTGAGCATGCTGTTTCAGTTAATCTTCATTTTGTTTATTAACATTTTCATTGCCTTAACAATTGCCTCATTTTATTTACGCAAATTTTGAAAACAATTATAATTATTATTAGAGTATTATTATTATTTTTAATTTCAGCATATTGTCTTTATTCAAACTAGTTTCTGCCATGCCATCCACATCAGTTGTGAATGTCCGTCTGTATATTTGACCGGGTTATCGTCGGAGACAACTGCGACAGCATTTTACTTAATTACTACTCAAATTGAGATTTATTTAAACAATAAGTGGGGGCATGAGCTCTGAACAATGTTTGCCAGCGACAATGAAGTGGACATGATATATTTATATAGAGTATTAGACAATATATGAAATTAGAAAATTTTATAAATACACTCCTAAAGCTTAGGTTAAAATTTTTATGAAATACAGTATTTAAACTTTCATTAAACGCATGTTACGCTAATTTCATGTGCGAAAAATTCTAGTGTTGAATATTTTGTACTTTATTAGTAATTTAATATACCCAGCTTAAGAATATTTAAAACCAAAATATTTAAAAATTACAAAAAAACGATACAGTTTCCATACAGCTCGTATTTTTATTTAAACCCGCTTTTTTCTCTGTGTGTAGTCATAGTTTTTCCTAAACAAGTTTTTTAATTATATTTTAATATGTTGATTTGAGCTATCAGCGCTTATCAATCTTATTCAATCAGTCTAACCCCTTCATATCAATCATAATTTTCATGAAAATTGAATGCCCAAAGCACAAATGGCTCAAAGCTCACGAACACAACTCACCTAAATTATAAAAGCAGAGCACGTAAAGCTTTTCACTTCCAATGCACTAATACATGCACATTCACCAATACATATGTGCAACAGTGTAATTTTTCATGCGATTGTAAAACTAAAAGTGGTTAAAAGTGGGCTTTTCTGGTCAGCACATAGTGCAATGGCCAACTGGTGTTTAAACTTGTTTTTCTCGGTTTTCTTTCTACTTGTCTTTCCTTACAATTTCAGCATGTGAGTTTGTAGGCTGACACATATATACATATATATATATATATATATATATATGTATGTACAGATGCCGAATCTGTGTCTGTGTGTCGCGATTACATGGCTGCTGAGTTTTGACTCAACATTTACACAAGGCAACATGTGGATGTGCATGTCAATCTTCCCATAAAACAAAAAATGAATAGCAAAATTATTAACAAAACCAACAACTTTAAAGAAGCTAGGCAAAACTGAATTTCATCTGCAAGTGTCGAATAATGGTGCAGAATATATACATATAACTGATTTTCCTTTCTATTTAAATCGAAAAACTCGGATAAACAAATTTGTATTTTTTATCAGATAAAATGTCATTTTTTTTAACGGGCTGGAAATGAACATAAAAGCGATGAAATTAGTGCTAGTAAAATTATATTTTGCAAGACAGTATATTATACATCGTAATAGCGTCTAGTGAAATTATTATAAAAAATAATAATAACTTAAAAAATTTAACTTTATCAGCTGCTTCCGTAAACATATTTAATTTCCTGGTATTCAAAAAAAAACTCTAAAAATTTTTTGGAACCCATATTTTATATGAAAACAGCAGTCCTTGGTATTCTTGTGTTCTGTTTAAATTGAAGTCTATATTAGCCTGTGATATCTATACAGATAATAAAGAACTTATTTACAAAGTTGTACAGATGTGAAATACATTTAACTATACTGTGCAATAGCTTTTATAATTATATAGAGCCAAAGCGGTTAGGTTCACAGTTTAATTGTTATGTACGGATATGAATCGTCTGATTTAACAATTTCGCGAACTTTAGTTTTGTACAACTTTATAATACCCATTTATTTATACATTTCGTTTTTCATACTTTGTATAAATATTTATTTAATATTTAATATATGTTGTCCATTTATACTGCGTTTTCTTTTTGGGCAACTCTGAGCCATGCATGTTGTGCACACACCGCTTTACATTTATATAGTTGCTATGTTTTCTGCTTTAAACTGCGCTACGCAACGTCCCCTTTCCCCATCCACCTGACCCCTTTCCCAACCAAAGTTCGAGTTTGAGCTGCGATTGCAACTGATTTATTATTACAGTGGAAGTCATTGAAAAAGTCAAGTAGCTTTAAATTTAATGATATACATATGTATGCTTAATTATATATATGTGTGTATATATGTACATACAGATGCTTGCATATGAACACCGTATTATTACCTAGGCAATAACTGCGTATGTGAATAAATATGCATTGCACTTAAGCGCAAATAGTTAAAGCACTTAATTTCTCAATGTAACTTTTGTTTGCGGACATTGAAGTATTACCAGCAATATTCGAATATATGAAAAAACTTGCAAAATTTTACTTGATTTACATTTTATTACGGTGAAAATATGTAGTCATGAGAGATATGAAATAATTTTTATATCTTATCGAGATCCCTCCGAGCCCATTTAAATTTACACATATGTATGTATATGTTCTTGATCAGTAACAACGGTCTCTCCATGAATCTGCTTAGGATGTCGATATTCGGTATATTTATAAGATCCGTAAAGAAATAAGGAAATAGGAGTAAATCCGCATATTACTCATACGCCATGTCGCACGCTGCGGTGTTCGCATATTTTGTTTTTATACTCGTTCACGAAGTGAAACTAGCATATTGGGTTTGTGCAATGTCCGTCATGCTGTCTGTCTGTCCGTCCGGCGTTATTGAAGATAGAGACTTGAGACTTTGGATAATCGTATTTTGTATTTTTTAAAACAAAAAATTTTTAAATTTTTCGGATATTTTTGAAAAAAAGCATGTTTTAAGGCTAGTCACCCCCGCATCGCACAAATTACAAAATACCGAAAATTTTTTAAAGTAACAATAATAATAAAGAACGCAGCCGGTAACGCCCGACTGCATCGTTTTTACATATTTTTTTTATTTATTTATTGTCTTCTCGCGTTGCCGCAGATCAGCCACAATACAATTGGCAATGGTGCATGAATGTGAATTTTTATTGATTTTAATTTAACGTAAATTGCTTTTGTGTTGTCGCTGAGTTCTCACAAACAATTAAGCGCCAAGAATGGAACGTATATAAAACAAATATAAAATGAAGTACATAAATGTTGCGGAAATGATCAAAAGATTCTCTTTCTATTTATTTCTCAATTGCAGATCAAAAGCGAAGAGGTTGTTGAGGCTTATATTGAACGATGTCGACAGGTAAATTCGCAATTGGCATACGGATTAACGGATTGATCACTTGTTTGTCTAAACGTGTATTCCACAGGTAAATCCGCTGATCAATGCCATTGTCCAGGACCGTTTCGAGGAGGCGCTGGAGGAGGCGCGCGAAATCGACAATGTGATTGCGATGGGCATCAATAGCATTGAGTCCATGGAGGAGCATACACCACTGCTGGGCATACCGGTTACGGTCAAGGAGAGCATCGCCGTCAAGGGCTTGACCAATCAGGCGGGCCGCGTCTTTAAGACGCCCCAGATTGCCAAATCGGATGCGCCCGTTGTCGAGCAGATCAAACGCTGTGGCGGCATCATATTGCTCGTATCGAACACGCCCGAGTTGTGCCTGCTCTGGGAGACGTACAACAATGTGACGGGCCAGACAAAGAATCCCTACGACTTGAAGCGTACGCCGGGCGGCTCCTCCGGCGGCGAGGCGGCGCTCTTGGCCAGCGGCGCCTCCCTGCTCGGTCTCACATCGGATATTGGCGGCTCGTCGCGTTTGCCGGCCATGTTCAGTGGGATTTGGGGCCACAAACCGACACCGTATGCCGTCTCGTTTCGTGGCCATCATCCGACCAGCGATTTTCCCAAATGGGGAGATTTCTTTACAATTGCGCCGATGACACGCTATGCCAAGGATTTGCCGCTGCTGCTCAAGTGCATGAGCGATCCAACTGGTCCAAAGTTGACGCTGGACAAGGAGATTAGCGCACATGGCATACGCTTCTTTTTCATGGACAACGACGGGCCCTCGGGCATGATGCGACCCCTCAGCCGGGATCTGCATGCGGCCATCAATCGGGTGGCCAGCGATTTTAATGCCAAACGCGTTAATATACGCAAAATGAAATGGTCATTGGACATCTCGCTCTCGGCCATGTTGACCATGAAGAACATTGAGACCATTTACCATAAAACGGAGGAGGGCGAACAGCCGAAGACCGTCTGCAAGGAGACGGTGAAGTATTTCTTTGGCTGCTCGGATAGCATATTGCCCTCGGTGATCTTTGGACACTTGCAGAATTTCATGAAAATCATCCCAAATTCACGGCACAAGCATTTGGCCAGCATCATTGAGGCGCTCAAGACTGAATTCAAGGAGCTGCTCGGCACCGATGGCGTTTTCCTCTATCCCACATTCCCCAATACCGCCCATCAGCATTATCAGATCTATCACAAGCTGCTGGAGCCCATGTATATGGCCATATTCAATACGTTGGGCCTGCCCGTTACCAACTGCATGATTGGCTTGGACCGACGCAATCTGCCCATGGGCATTCAGGTGGTCGCCAATCCCGGGCAGGACCATCTCTGCCTGGCCGTGGCCCGTGAGATGGAGCGCCGCTATGGCGGCTGGGTGCGTCCGCCCTCCGAGGATAGCCACAGCCACAGTCCGTCCAGTGGCAAGCGGGGATGAATCGTCTCCTATTTTGCGTGATTTTCTTTTAGTGAATTATTTCATTTGGTATTCACATACATCTTTCTTGCGAGTCCATCGAGTGAAGTAACTCCCAAAGAAAGCTTGTTAAACCCAAAAAAAGTATATATATATATACACACAAATGTTGTGCTTAGTTTTTCTTCTTTGGGATTTACTTTATGTGTTTATTGTTTTTATTTCTTCACAAGCATCAAAATTGCACATCACATTTTAGTTAAAAATTTTCGTTATTGCCCATTGTACGGAGTATTAAATTATTAATTTTATTACTGTTCGAAATTCTTATTGTATGTACTCTATTCTATATCAGATTGTATGAATATATATATACATTCGTCTAGCTTTTAAGTGTTAGGTTTTATGCCCTGCAACTGGCAGAATAGATGATAGCTATGTGTATTTTTGTATATTTCAGTTTAGTAATTATTTCATATAATACGTAGACTTCATGATACAGCTCCAGAATGAAATATGTATATGTATCAATGCTGCAAAAAAAGTAAATAATGAAAATAATGAATGCTGTATCTTACGGTTCGAGCCGATACTTTCAGACTTTGGTTTTATCTTGACTCGTCATATTTTAATATTTTTAGCAATTTTATTTATAATTTTCTTACCCGAAATTAACCCCTTGATAAAAACAATATACATATATATAATTTGCAAATAGCCCAAAATTGATTTTAATAAAAAAATTGTTTATTAAGTTCTGTTCGGTCAAAAGCTGGAATTACAGGTTCGAACCTGTTTGCAGTCTTCATATACATAAGAAATAAATTCATTTGAGTTGTTTTAATGGAACTACCTGCGATTCGTAAAAGATCTGACTAAATTTCTACCAGAAATGACAATACAAGTATGTATATTTTTGCATTGAGCCAAATTGTTGAATAAAAATTGTAATACCAACCAAAATAAAAACAAAAACCTTAATTTAAGAACTTTTATGGCGCAGGTCTCGCCTAAAACAGCTTGGCCTCGAGTTCAAGCAGAGTCTTTCAAGCTTGGCGCAGTGGTGGCTAGGGGAGTGGGAAACAGAGGAGCAGCAGCTCAACTAGACAATGTTATGGGCTAATAACGAATATAATAAGCTACAACAGGCAGAGGCAAAACTGGCTAATAAGCAGCTACTGCCAGAGTCCGCAATACAAATGGTTCCACTTGGCTGCCATAGCAGAGAACATTAAAAACTGAGTTTTATTTGACTACACGTGTGTGTATTTTCATGTGTGTGTGTGTGTGTATGGTAGCACCTGCCCCTGGGCAATCAAGGCGAATCAGCACCGGGTAATAATATCCCAGCAGTTGCAATTGCAGCTTCGTGTGCCCCATGCTTAATTTTGTTAATACCCTGTTTAAAAAATGATTCATTTTTTATTTTAAATATATAATAGTGTATTTTTGTATTTTCGTTGTATATTTTAAATCACCATTCTTCCAAAGAGCTCCGCTAAATAAAATGCTTAAAGCTGCAACTCTTACAGGGTATTGCGTAGTTGAAGGCTAGGTTTTTGCTTATTTTTAAATGTTGTCATTTGCTGCCGCAAAGTTTAAACACATTTTGTTGGCCTGGCCTAGCCGGGCGGTCCGTTGGCCTGGCTTGGTGCACAGTTAGATTTTTCGACTACACTTTTTGATTTTTTCGGTGGCTTTTGGAGTAGCTCAAGGTTGTGCCAATGTGGCTTTCGCAATAGCGCTGCGGCTTGGCCTAAAGTTGTGTGCGCGAACGTGTTGTTTGGCCAAAAATCGGAGGTAAGTTAAATTCTAGCTGAAGAATGTGGCGGCCAATTGAAGTTTTTCTTAGTTATGACCATGCAGTGGCCCACAATTAACACACATACACACAAAACATATATTTAGACTGTTTTAATTAGCAAAGTTTGCTTGCAGCAGGCAGAAAATTTTGAGCTACCTGTTGGTAAACAATCGAAAAACAAAAAAGAAACAATTCAAGCCAAGCAGAGAGAGAGAGAGAGAGAGAGAGAGAGAGAGAGAGAGAGAGAGAGAGAGAGAGAGAGAGAGAGTGAATATGTAACACACTACACAGTGCAACAGTAACAAAATGCTGAGCGTAACAAATTTTATGCTCATTGAGCAGCCATCAAATAAAGCCGTTATCAATGCCTACGCACACACACACATTGCATGAAAAGGTGTGCGTGAGAGAAGGAGAGAGTGAGTGCGAGAGCCTGCACTGAGTGACCACTGGAATTGGCAATTCAGTCAGCAACATTCCAGCCAGGTAAAATGGCTGTCTTCAGTAAACTCAAGCAGCCAAGCCTATTCCAATTCTGGACGCTGAGCAGCTCGTTCACTTCAAAACTGAATTTGGCAGCGTACGGTTGTGTCTGCGTAAACGGCTTTAACTATACATATCTATATATGTATATATGTATATATATCTATACATACATATGTACATGGTTAAGACTGTACCAATGTAAACATTTCTTTTTTTTCTGAAATTTTTATTCTGCGCATTTGAGGTGACAAATTTACTGCATATTTGTTTACCGTGATCTACGCAGATAGATTATACCTGTGTCGATTACCGTGTTAAATCAACTCAAGAATCAAGTGTGATCTTAACCCCGTAAGACTCAGACACGTGTTTGCTACTCGGCAAGTGCTTAAAGATTTGGCCAATGCCGTGTGGGCCAATGTTACTTAGAGATTAAATATTAGAGAGCTATTTTCTATTTATATATAACCTAATGTTAAAAACCTGGCGAAACGAATTTCATATAATCTATTGATCATAAAAACATTTAATTATATATATATACTTGATCATGATATATATACTTGATATACTTGATTATATAAGCATTTCTTAAAGGTTTGAATTTACGTTAATTTTGTATAGTCCCACAAATATCTTATATATGTGGGACTATAGCATTTCCTAATTATCTTATAGGTTGAAGTTTCTTTTTATAGTACCCACAAATTCTTTTTAATATATTTAGCTAACTCAGCGCATTATATAAAGTCCTGTGTGAACTAAATACCATTATCTTAGATAAGATTTGGCTGCCATAAGGGCAACTAATCTTCGGCTCACAGATATCATTGAATATAAATATATTATTGAATATAAAGTTTAACCTCAATTTAGAAAAAAGCCTGAATATTCTTTATAAGTATTTAATACAAGATGCTGCAGCTATTTACATTATTCGCCGCGAATATTGAGAACGGATTTTACACAGCATTTAATTGGGCCATATGAACCGACTTATTTCATACTTATGATTGCGAGCAAAGAACTTAACAAATTTAAAAATGAAAAAAATTAGAAAACCAAACTGATGTGTACCAAAAAGCGAACAAATGATGGCAGAAAGGAAGATGTGAGCGGCTTAGACTACTTCTCTTTGTGGGCTTGTGGCTTGCGAGCCTTGGGCTCGGGCGGATCGATGAGATTGCCGTGACGCACAACATCAATGTGGCCCAGACGTATCATTTTCTCCTCCCAAATCGAAATGTTTTTTCTGCAAGATAGTCAAGTTAAGCTCATTTTTTTTAAATAGAGATGAAGTTATTTATACGCACTTGTACAGATCAAGCTCCTTGCGTGATTCTGCTAAATAGACGGCTTTCTCCTCATCCGGGAGGCGCGCCCACTTGGCCGTTGTCTTTTGATGCCAATCACGGTACGTTTGCTGTGGCAATTGTGGCGTATTCGTGCGCTCGCTAGCCACGAAGCGCAAAAAAGCTGAAGCTGGTTTCTTGGGGCGGCCCAGCTCCTTAACACGCTTGCGCAGCTGTTTGCGCTCCTTGGCATCGGTTATGTCCTGTTTCATCTGTTTAATCTCGGCGCGCTGCTCGTCGGTTAATTTGGCATCGTATTTGGTGCGCTGCTCCAAATAGACTTCCTGATCCTTTTTGTACTCAGACTGCAGGCGTTCCTTCAGCTTGGCATCGACATCGACCCAGTTCTTGGAGAGCTGTCGGACAATCTCAACCGTGGTGATGTTTGGATCTTTGGCAATCAGTTTGGGTCGCATTTCGCGCATAAAGCGAAAATATGGCGTTAGCGGTTTCTTTGGTCTCGGCGGGAGGCCAACCCGTTCTTCCAGCGTCTTTGACTGCACCGTCGAGCTGTTGCTAATGTTGGCGGCGGCTAGAGGTCTGTTTGTTGTATTTGTTATTGTTGGCGTAGATGTTAAATTGTTGTTGGTTTGATTTTTACTATGTGCTGTGTCTGAGTTTTTGGCTACAACTTGCCTGACTTTGCTAATCAGCGACCCGATGATGGAGCCCCGCGAGAGCAGCGTCGTTGTGTAGATCATTTTCAGTTGGTTTAGTCTTTAAAAGGCGTTATTAAAATCTTATACTTTTAGTTACTTTCAAAGTTTATGCATAAATAACTTGTTGAATTTACAGACAGAATAGGTTTACGTAAAATGCGGCGTTTTGCTAGAGTTGCTTTGATTAAGCCGTGTCGATAGCACAGCTGACAACTTATCGTTGAAACTATCGATATTATCGCTCGCAATTTATAGAAGACACTATCGCTTCATATCGTTAAAGTGATGGGTAGGTTCAAATGCGTGTTAATGTACTTATGCTTTTGAAATATTTATTATTAAATACAAATATATAGGATTTTAATAACTATGTCAAAATGAAACGGAACAACGGAAATGTTTTATTTATAACATAATGCCATACTATATCAATGTGCAAACATAAATGTATATATAACTGATTTTAAGTAAGCATATTTATTTCTGTCCAAATCACGCAAAAATATTTTAATTTTTGACTTCAGCCTAAGTTTCAATTCCACGGTAAGTCTCTAATTATGTTAAAAAACATCAATAACTTTGTTTCAACTTTGCCAATGTTTAAAAAGAGTACTGTTTTGTACATTGTTATGTTGTACATTGTTTTAGCATTAATATTAACTAAAATTTGTAGCTTTAATTTAAATTTTAAATGATTAAATTTTTGATGGCTTAATAACATTAAGCAGCTGTTAGGTGGCACTAGCAGTATATACAACTCTGGCCGTTAAGCGCTTACAGCTACAACTCTGGGCACCAAGCGCCTAGAGGGCGCTGCTGGCGGAGCAGCTCTGATGTGTGCGACAGTGAAGGCACTAGACGTGTAAGAAGTTCAACTATAGATTCATTCGCGCGCGTTTTTGAATTTAATGGAATATAATAATATAATGCACTCAATCAAAGTCAATTGCCCAATGCGATTAAACTGAATTGCTTTAAAATACTTGATAATAAGTTTTGCTTGGCGGATAATGCGTTTGTTGTTAACACCGAATTATTGATTGGTCTTTAAAATATTATATGCTGCTTACGAGTATTATTAACTTCACATTGATTAAAGTTGTTGCATTTAAAAATTGTTGAGGCTAAAACCAGATATTTGGCCAGTTTGCTGCAGTTGTTACGGCTGTTGACAATTTGTCGTTGGCAATTGTTGCTCTCTGTCGTTTTTGTGGTTGCGATTATTTGTTGTGCGCTTTTGGCCAATTTACTTATTGGCTTACTCCACATAGCGCAGACATTGTCGCACCAAATTTCCGCGACAAATGTATACAACAAATCTATTTTGACAAACTATTTTCCCAAGCGACATGAATACAACTTTTTGAAGAAATGCTATGGACATTTTGTATTTTTCCCGACTTCCGTCAAGTGAGCTAGTTGATTCAGTTGCCTCCCAGCCGCATTATGTAACGGTTGTTTTTGTTTTTGTCTTTTTCGTCTCTTTTTTGCAAATTGCCGTTTTACTGCTTCTGGTCGCCGATTTGAGTGTTGGCCCTCGTCGTTGCGCATACGCCCCGTGCGCGCAAATGCAATTGCAGTTGTGCAAGTGCCTGACACAAATTCTTTGACGCCGTTGGCCAATGTTGTCTTGTTGTTATTTCGCGCGCGCAAGAAAATTCAATACAAAACTCAAATATATGTGTATATATGTATACAATATGTATGTATATATAAAACTAGTTTACTGTGCAATTCGATTTGTTTAGGCAATTATCAAATGCGGCAACTGCATTTAAATTTTGCTCAGGCTGTTTTTTGTCTGCTACCGTTTCCTTAGTGACTGTGAACGTGCTTTGGGTCGGGCTCTGGCAATGACAGCGACAACGACAACGACAACGACCACAGACCGTTTGTCCAAACAGCCGGCAACATTTGTGCGCTGATATCAAACAGCTCTTCAGCCAAAAGCCGCACAAGCAAGCAATAAAATTGTACAATAAAGAAAAAAATATGAAGACAAATACAAAAACAAAAGCAAATATATTGTGCTGGGAACTTTCTTTTTATGCGCCACTTTTAGCTGGCTTTGCTTTAGCCCAACATTCGTCGTTTTTTTTTTTGTTTTTTTTTTTTGGCTACCTTTGTTAGACGCCTCATTGATTTTCATTTACAGCGCAACGTCGACGTCGACGTCGACGAAGTCAGCTGTCTTTTGACCATAATTATTGCAATTTAACGACGGCTGACACCAACGCTTGCCGTTGATGAGGTAACCGCACGAGTCTCTAAAATTGTGCTTGTCTTCTAGACCCAAAAAAATAGAGTGGACCCAAACAGCAGCTGATGCTGCCTCTTGGCATTTGACTTTTCGCGCCTGCGTCACTGCATTTGCATTTGATGTTTGGTTTTGTTTTGTTTTGTTTTGGCCATTTGCATACCAATTAAAGCCCATTGCGAATGGAATCAATATTCAAACAAAAAGCGATTCGTTTGCTGCAATTTGCGCAAGACTTTGGCATGCAAACGCTTTCACTCGCCGCCCAAAATCCGATCGACTTCTCGCCTGTGCCTTCGCTCTCAATTAGCATAAATGCACTTTGAATGCAGTCAAAAAAATATATATAAAAAAACTCAAATCTTATATAAGTTCGGGTACATCGTTTTCAAATTTGATGACCCGTCAATATATATTTGTGAATCCCAGCCTGCGATTTTCTAATTTCGCTTGATTGCCACGCGGCCTGGCACGTTGACGGAAATGTGTGAATTAAACATATTGAAAAGTTTTCACTGAAGCATCCAAAATAAAACTAAAAAAATTACAAATTGTTGTTAAATGAATTAACGTATAGCTTACAAGTTTATTGCGGTTCAATTTCACCGCTAGGAAAAAAATTAAATAAAAATAAAAAGAAGAGTGTTTGTAATTTAGAGTGGTTGCTAGCAGATGCCCTGTGGATGGTTGAATATAAATATACAGTTTGTATTTTTTGGTAAAATGTCCGAAAAGTTAATAATCTAAAATCAAAAGCCAAAAAATCTAAAATCTAAATCGCTTTCGGGAGAACTTAGATAGCTATCGCTAATTTAAAATAAAATGATTTGCGTATTTTATACAAAAACAATATTTTTCTATATTTTAAAAAACCTAAACGACACATCTGTTAATGCTGATTAGGAAGATATATACATTTTGGATTGAGAAACAAATTCTTATGCCTGTTACATACTTGAAACAAAACCAACATACCCCATTTTGTTAATTGTTAAAGAGTATAGAGTATAAAGAAAATCATCATCTTTGGGCCAACGTTTGATAAGCGGCTCAAGAGTTCATCAAAGTTCAGTGTAGTTCATCATTAGCTGCTTTTCCTGTTGTTGTTGTTGCTGTTACTAATTTGACACTAAGTCCGTGTTATTTGTGCACACTTGGTGCGCCTAAGACCCCAAGACTTGCTTGCCACAGCTATATAACGGTGCTCATCTGGGATCTTAATGAAGTGGCATAAAATGCCCATTGTTAATTGTGGGCACAGTGGGCGTACGCAGTGTTAACAGCTACCGGAATTTTCTTGTAATTTAATGCATGCATAAATTTATGAGAAATCGACGTTAATTAACTATTGTGATTAATTAACTGGCAGATGGGTGTAAATATTATATCGATTTTGTTGTTTATGTCTTTATATAGTCGTTAACGAAGTGAAAAGAGTATATTGGCTTTGTGCAATATCTCTCCGTCTGTCTACAATTGTTTAAAAAATTTGAAAAATGTTGACTGTCGAAGCTCTCGAATCCATAACAAATTGAACTGGTCAAAAAATCTTGTTACTTAAAGTTTTAAAATATTATATTTTATTTCTAAAATATATGACTTAAAAATAAACTTTTGGTTTGATATAAAGTAATGTAAAATTGCAAACTTCCATAACTTTGTAAAAATTAAACCGATTTTCGTTTTTAAATGAACTTTTAACATTGTTTGTCCTCTAGATTGAATCTTCATTCAAAATAAAGGCTTTTTTGAAAATAAATTTTTTTAAAGTTTTTTGGTGTAAAAATCACGTAATCGCTATTCAAAATTTAAAATTGCGAATTCATATTTTTAATCAATTTAAGTTATTATAAAAAACATAATCAAAACTTATTCTGGGGGGTTATGGCTTTTGTTACAAATCATCTGAAAATTGACAAAAATATTTACATGTAAGCCTCTTGGATCCATAGACCCCATCTTTGTAATACTCATAACATTGTCAAAACAACCGATTTTTGTGTTCGATGACGTCTTGCTCATGGTTTGTTGTCCTAACTGAACATGAACTAAAAATGTACACATTATTAAAACAAATTTCCCATTTTATTTGGCCTGTTTTCGTTTTTATGTCATAATATAACTTACATATTATTAATCAATAAACTTAAAAAATTTTATTACAATTGTTTATGAAGCGAAGGCATTCCAAATTGTTTGTTTTACATATTTATTTAAGTGACTTTATTTTCTTTAATACAACGTTTTAAGGAAGCTAAAGAATACGACTTTTTTTTTAAATTTTAAATATATCCCTTGCTTTTGTTTTTAGTTTGTTTTTTCAGCTCCAAAAGTTCGTTGCCTCTGCATTCAACTGTAATGCAAGTTTTGTGCATTTGCCCCAACTACTTACGACTGCAGACTGCAAGCAGCATTACATATTATAACAGCTGTAGTGCTCTCCCACTCTGTGTATCTCTCGATCATTACTCGATCTCGCGCTCTCCCTCTCCCTACTACTACTACTACTACTACTACAATTCGTTTCGTCTACTTTTTAGCAGCTCTTGTGTTCAGTGCTCGCTTTGCGTGCTTTCAGTTTCGTTTTCAGCTTCGGCGCGTTCGGCAGCAGCAGCGCCATCAAATCAAAATAAATAAAAAAAATCAAATACAATAAATAAACAATTGTGCATTACGCGCGCTTTGAGAGTGAAGTTATAAGCCCAATTACGTGATTTGCCTGTCGCTGTCGTTACCGTTGCCTTCACGCTGTTGAGCATCGTCGTCGTCGTCGTCGTCGTCGTCGTCGTTGTTGACTTCGTAATCGTCCGGCGTGCTTTTGTCCGCGCTCACGTTGTTATCAACGCCTGGTGCCCAAGACAGCTGTTGGCAAGTCGCAACTGTCAGAAACAGTCAACAATAACAACAAAAACTACCGACAATTTTTGAAGTTACAAAATCGATTCGTATACAAAAGTTCGTCGCCTAAGTCTTTTGTTTCTTTCTGCAAACGCGCGCGAATCTCTGCATAATAAACGAAACAAAGTGTGTGGATAAAGATTGAAATAAACACGATCGCACCAGTGGCGGAAAACCAGTTGTGCAACTATTTCTAGTAGACAAAGAGCACCGGCTCCTTCAAGAGTGTACCAAGGCGGGCCAGAGCCACAAAAAAACAAAAACAAAAAAAAACCGAAAAGCAACAACAACAAAGTAGCATCCGTAATGGCGCCCAAGAAAGAGGCAACCTTGAGCCAACAGCAGCAGCAGCAACAGCAGCAGCCAGTCATGGATTTTGAAAGGATTAAACGACATTTCAGCTGGTCCGATCCGAGTGCCATGTGAGTCATTCAGTTTATAATGCCAACAACTCTTTAATCTTATGTGCGTTTACGATCCCATCTTAATGGGTTCCATAAAAGTTCCAGCAAAAGCAAAAGCCACAAAACGGAACTCAATGCAAAACCAATATAATTACCATGCGAAGCAACAAACACACAAAAGATAGAGATACAAAGAGAGAGAGAGAGAGAGAGAGAGAGGGAGAGAGACATTTAGCAAAAGCCAAAGCATCTGCTGTTAACTGTCTTTTGTCTTTTGCCTCTTGTTTTGGCCTAGTCTTTTATTTATAGCTGGCTTAGCCGCATAACAACAAAAGCTGTTGACTTTGAGCACGTGCTCCATTCAAGAACAAAATGTTAATTTCTTGCTTGGTTGAGTTTCCGTTTAAATCAGTTGAGGTGCTTTTAATTAAAAAATAATTCATTTTAATTAAAAAAAAACATATTTTAATTTTTATGTTACCAAAACTCCATAGTTTCTTAATTGGAAAATCGAAGAAAAGTTGAGTAGACCTGGAATGAATTGTTTATTTGATAAAATAAATAATTAGTAGGTGGCTATCAAATGTTACTTGAAGCTTGCAGTGCTATTACTAGAAAACAAATTATTTAATTTATTAATATTATAAATATAGCTAGCAATCTGGACAGATTCTATCTTAATAGGCGCACTTAAATTCTATTTTTATAAAAAAAAAATAAACGGAAAATTTAAAGAATGAAATTTAATTTAATTTTAAAAAAACAATAATAAAAGTGATATTTAAATTTTAATTTACGCTTAGATACACCTTCCAGATGTGAGTGCTTTCAATGCAAAACAGAAAGGCAATTATTCCCATCACATAGCCGGGGATAATTGTTTATACGTTTAACTTCAGATCCAGATACGTGTAAAAAGAGATTCATGCCATAAATTGCAAACATGGCATACTCAGGTCCGAAATGCAACGCAAATAACTTATTAGTATAAGATGTTCGTCTGGTGACATCACTGGGTTGTTTTGTTCACTCCTCTGAAGCCGATAATCAATTCAGTCAATAAGGCATAAGGCATTTTAAATATATGCAAAATATCAGGTATTATTTTGCTTTAATCTGTTCTAATTCAGATGTGAACTCCCTTGGATTGCAATTTGGCTAAGCTGAGGCAATGTCCTCGTGCAATTTAATGCTTGCATTTCGCAATTTGTTTCTTTTGCAAAAGCTTAAAAAAAAACTGAAAAAAATGTACACGTCATGGTTATTAAGCTTCGTATTTTAATTGCACTTAAGCTAAGCAACAAAAAGTGACGGTGAAATTTGCAATTATATAAATACATGTTATAAGTGCGAGCCATTTGTATACTTAGTTATTCACATATGTGAACAAATAACCATATAGGCATCTTTGTGAACACTGAGAAAACAAAACTGATTTTTAATAGCATTTAATAAGATTGTTCAAAGTTTGCATTAAAATTAGAAAAACGGCATGTGTATATAAAATCCGATTCTGATAAAATTGAAAATATTATTAAGTTGAGAAAATAATTCTTATTTCATAAAGGATTTCCATAAAACTAAAATTGCTAAATACTGGATACTTGGAAACCGTTCTCAATCCAAGAAATATTTCGCATTCCAAGTGGTACTTTTTATATACTATCCCTCTTTTATTTGGACTTAAAACGGGTTTCTCTGAGTGTGGTGCTAAACAACTTAAGCAAATAGTATTAGCTGTGTTAATTAAATCAGGGTGCTTTCATTTTTATGCGGATGCCCCTGTCTACTAAACTACTCCTATTCTCAACTCAAATTTAAATCAAATTTCTTCACTCTCTCTTTCAACATTTAAATATATACTTTTTATTTTTATTATTAGTCCTATGAGCAGGAACTTATGATCTTTTAAACATGACCTGTAGCTCAGACATGTATTCCGAACATTAGCCTGGGACTTGATCCAAGAACTGCTTTGTTCACTCGCCCGGGCACATGGGCAGCATATCTATCGAGTACTTTATTTCTTTGTGATATAAGAGTGAAAAAAAACTAAGATGAACTGTCAAATTTTATTGTTATAATGTTTGTGCTTATTTTAAAATATTTTTTATTTTTATATCGTTTATAATTAGTTAATTATTAATAATTAATTAGTTAACATTATCAACCAAATTAAGCTTTCCACATATTGCTTGACTTTACTTTTCGAATTAAGTAAGCATATTTGTTGCAATTAAAATGTATGTGAGAAACGTCTGTTTAAATTTTGCTATATTTTTATAAATATTTAAAATTTATATATGTATATTTAAAAAAAATTTTCAAAATTTACATATGTATTTATAAATATATATATTCTATTCTATATTTTTCAAAATTTTTTGTTTTCAATTTGAATTTGGTATAAACATTTTAAAACAATGTTCATAATACTTTGTAAGGTAATACCTATTATTATTTTCTCAGTGTTTGTGTATGTGCACACAATTTGTTGGCTTAAACGCACGACTTGAGCCACAAGTTGAGGAGCATGAAAATAGAACCCAGGGTTAAATCAACTTTTCGGTTTTGGCGTTGCCTCTCTAAATTCAATTGTTGAGACATTTTAATTCAGCTAATTGCATATTTCAATAATTTCACTGGTTGCGCTCGCTAATCACAATAAATAACAACAAATAATGAGTTTTTATGCACACTCAACAACAATTATTAACAGCGCATCCGGCAGGCCATGCGATGGCTATGGATTAAATGTGTGAAAACCTCTTGACCATGATTCAATACAATTGCCAGCGATTCGCCAAACGGCAGTTGTTGGCCCGGCCAGGTCCACAAATCACTAGTATTTATGTAAATAATCATTGTGTTAAAGTTTGACAGTAATTTATGCCGATGCTGGTTTAGTTTTTGTTTACGCATGATATAATCTACTTATATATCGACATTTGATGAATGCATCAACAAGATACACATTATATTATATCTAGAGATGGGCGTTGGTCTTTAAAATTTTGGAATATTTGTATACAAAATTTGTAATTTGTATCAATTAAGTTAGTTAAAAATAAAAAAATAATAATTCTACAAATTTTATTTATGTTTTATTTAAATTATTTGAAAATTTTTAATTGTGGTTTTTATTATTTTATAAACTTGCTGTGAAAACTGTTTATTATCAATATAGTTTTTATACACGTACATTTTTAAGACTTGACTTTTTCCCATGTTTTTCGTTTTGTCTCGTGCCTGTTCGTGTCACGTAAGCACGATATGCGCTGGAATCTGCTTGCAACATTTTGAATCTATTGTAGGTCGGGGCTATGTCCGCTTTATTGATTTCGTATATAGTTAACGGTTGTATTTTTTATATTATTTAATTTAATTTTATTTTATTTATTTTTCTTTGGCGGCACTCATTTAGACGATTGTTTACAGTTCACAGTGTCATTTCCGCATAAACAGGTTCAGCTGCACGCTGGGAAATCACTTATGGGTTGTCCGATAAGTTTGACTCGGTTTTCGTGCGTCTCTCAACACGCCAGAGACCGACTATGGCGTGCTCTTAATTATTGCTGTTGTTTGAATTAATATTGTTGTTGTGATGTTGGTGCTTTACATGCCGGTCACGCCCACGCAGACACAAACTGCATCTGTTTTTATTTTATTTTATTTTTTGCATGCGGCTCAATGTCAATTTTAATTGGCAGGTAATTAAAATACCGAAAAGCAATGTGTGGAATTTACAAGCTTTTTATGGCATAAAAAATGCGTTGTAGCTGAGGTGTACAATTAATTTTTATTCATTTCAAATTTGAAATTTAAAAATTGCGCCTAAACAATGCAAGCAAGTTGGCAGGGCAGTTTTCAAGCGGGCTTCATAGCAATCAGCTTGAGCGCCGGCTTTACTCTAGCTTGCGCATAGAAACAACAGATGGCGTGTTCGTGTGCTGGCGATATAAGCTTGGCGAAGCTTTTATTTTAACTTGAGTAAACTAAAGCTCGACTTTAATGAAACTCACACATACATAGTTGTGTTGGCATTTGATGTGCCTACTTTAATATATATTTATATGTATGTGAATGTTAATGCCACTTGGTTCTAATGGGCTCCAAAGATCAGAGTCGAGACGCGATATTAAAGCAAATTACATTAATCTGTTGGCAACAAAAAAAAATAAATAAAAAATGTCTAACAATAACATTGAAAACGTTCATTGCGCCTCTCCAAACGATATTAGAACATTTTGACAATTGTGGCCACTAAAAGCTGTCAATATAGTATATACAGCATTTTAACTTTTTTAGCCCAAGGGGCCATTTGATAGCCTGTTTCGTGTACTTGTCACTTTAAAGGCCATAGAAATTACTAGGAAATGAGCTGCCTAATTCAACGGCCAAGCACGCGTCTTTCGGAATTCTTAGTAAAATATATAAATATATATAAATGTTTGCATCTACACATATATTGTATATGATTTATTTGCGCTTATGTCGCAATCTTTTACACAACCTTTGTACAAATTGAGGCTAAGCTTTAGATTGTGTACCTGTTATATTATGAACAAGTATATGAACTCAATCACGTAGCTTTAAAAAGAATTTCTTATGTCATTATTTACAAGCCTGACACATAAATTTAAATGGTTTCTTTGAATATAAAAAGGATGGTTTTTTTAGTGGTTTCCAAGAGGAGAGTTGTGTATTAAGAAACAACAATACCTAAAAAAATGGCACATTTTCGAAAGTTCCAATATAATAAAATAGATCCAAAAGAAATACCTTTATTATATATATGCCTCCATTTTGCATTACTCAACATTCTGTTTAATGTAATATAAATATATAGAATATAAAAAAATGCATAAAAAAATTCATAACATATTTAAAAACGTGTTAAATCTTATAAATTTGTGTAAAAAGCGATAACTATCAACTTTTTAAAGCGTGTTATTTCAATTTCGTATAAAACCAAATCGCGTAAAAAGAGAATTACGTGTATATAAGTAATTTTCATTTTTATCGATCGTTAAACATTGTAATAAATAAATAAAGAAAAAAATATTTATAGATAAAACAATAATAAAATCATACAAAACATCAATCAATTATTTTTTCGTTTTTTATATCATAAAATATTGTGACTTTTGTAATACTCTGAATATGTTAAATTAGCTTTGTTCCAAAAATAAAATATATTATATTATCGTTTATACACCTCTTTTCACCCATTCACAATTGATTTTATGTCAACATTTTTAAGTACTTTCACTGAGTGCAAGAAGCTCGTGCCTTGTCTTAGACCGAAACCACACAGAAGAAAACATCAAATTTGCGTGTCTTTGCGTTTATTTGCTTGTCGCATTAACGGAAATTTAGTTGCCACGCTAATTGGCTTAAATGTGTTTGTTGGCTTGAACAAAAAGACGCTTGCACAAGGCACTCAATAAACTACATATGCATATATACATACATATATAAATATAAATATATACATACATATATAAATATAAATATATACATATATACATATATATATAGTTTTTTTTGAGTCAAATGACGCGCTTTGTACGCCAAAGTTTTCCCTCGCATAATTACAGAGCCAATGTCCGAAATCTCGAGCGCATTGTGACTACGCTCCACTAGCTCCACCAACTCCACAATTTGGTCTCTAGTTTGTCATTTTCTTTTTTTTTTTTTTTGGCTCATTTGCCAGTCGAATTTTTTCTTACAAAAGACCTTGACACATTTGGGGCGTGTATTCGAACCTTTGGCCCACACTCGACAAGTTTCTGTTTGAGCCACAAAGACAAAGCCAACTAAAATTCAGATTACAAATGGACCGAGCCGAAAGATAAAACAAACAAATAAAAAACATCGCAACAAAATCCAACAAAAAAATATGTATAAAATGATTGCAATTTCCTTAGTGCGCGTGGCTTTTATGCAAATTGTAATAAATTAGGCAGCCTGCGTCTGCTTCTCTTTTGCATTTGGCTGCTTAACGAGTTGCAGCAGCAGCAGCAGCAGCAGCTGAACTCGAGCTTTGCTTCAAGAATTGCATAATATTTGGCAAGCAACAACAGCTGCCACAGCAGGCAAGAAATCACAGCAACAACAACAACAACAACAACAACTAGCACAACCGGGCCAGAGAGCGCGCTTTCGTGTTAGCGATGTGTGTTTAAAAGCCAAGTCGTGCGTGAGGAACAAAGCTTATAGGCAGCTTACACTCAGAGAAAAGAAACGTTCTAAGTTTGAATAAAGAGATATTAACCATTTTGCACAAATCGTTAAATTAAGTATAATATTTCCAAAACTACCAAGATTTTTCAAACTTTAATTAAACGGGAAACAGTCTTAGTTTAAATTTAACACGTCCTTTTTTAAGTTTAAGCACAATATTTGTTGTCATATTTTTAAACATTATAAAAAAAACGTGTTAATCTGAAGTATAAAAAATCTTTAAATGTAGTGGATTTAAAATTTTTTTTTACTCTGAGTTAAAATTTTTATTTTAATGGGACTGTAACTTTTATCTAACACAAAATGATTATCATTAGCAGTACGCAAATACTGCTGCTAGAAATAGACATATTGTTAAACGGTCATTTAATTATCATTTTTTGTTAAATGAATAAATATGGATGCTGTTCATATTTCCGAAAACAGTTACTTAGATTATCGATTAAATATAAAAAAAAAGTAAAAAAATAATAAAAAATAAAATGCAATACCTCATCGCTGCCAGATTTGTTTTAAAGTGATCGAAAGCTTTATGGCCGCATAAAAAGCTTGCCGGCTTTAGTGGCAACTGCAATAAAAATATACAAAAATGCGTACGCAAAAGGCATAAAAGCAGAAATAGGGGATTAGGACACAGAGTGGAGAAAAAAACAAGTTTTAAGCGAAAGGGAAAACTGAACTTATCGCAAATGAAATTGCGTTGAGCGCTTTATGAGCCGACTTTAGATTGAAATTGCCGCTTAAATGCAATTAAATTTGATGCTGCTGCTGTTGCACAGTTGCTGCTGCTGCTGTTGCACAGTTGAGCTTGAGGCAACGCTTGACAGCTGCTTCCCAGCGTCTTCCTCGACGTGCTACTTTGATGCGGCGACCTTGTGCTCGTTTTTTACAGCACTTGAACGAAACTGAAACAGAAATTGTTTACATGAATGGATGGGCATGGTCTTGGCCTGTCCAACAGTTTGTCTTACCTGCGATCTGGCCATAAATGCGATGAAGTAAACAACGACAACAACAAAAAGCATCATAAAGCCAAATGCTGAAACAGTAACAAACGGCAGAGCCTGCGTTCAGTTTAGTTGTTAAATTTATGCCATGGGCAAAATATTAAAAAAAAGAAACCAAAATATTGTCAACCAATTTATTTTCTTTGCCACATGCTGTTTACTAGTTTTTTGGCTTCTTCTTCTTTCTTTTTCTATAACTGTTGACAGTTGCTGCACTGACCAGCAGCGAAGTCAACAAACTTGTTCAAGGCGCAGTCGCTTCATGACTTGCCAGAAAAACGTAAGAGCCCGTGAGACAAAATAAAAAAACAGACAGACAGACAGTCAGACGAGTGACAGATATAGAAAAAGAAACATTAACTGCCGTTGAAACTGAAAGAGTTAGAAAATCGCGAGCTTTACTTTAAGCTTGGTTCACTGGAAATTGCTTCGGCGAATGGACTACCAAGAAATATGAACAAATTGTGTTAGTTGCTGTCATTTTTTTCTTTCTTTTTTTGCTTTAATACTTACTTTTTTACTTTATACTGATTGTAATAACGATGCCAATTATAATTTTGCATATTAAAATTTTGAAAATTTTATTTTTTGAGAATGAGTACGTTTTTTTAACCAAAAAATTAAAAAAAGTTTTTTTTTTTCAAAGAGGCATATATTTTAAATGGAGAATTAAAACCATTCCCAAAATGTCATCAAACTTTAAAATCGATTCAGTTTTATAAAGGTTAAAGAAGTTTCCAATATGGGAATTATGAATTCAAGAGTCTTACATGTCAAAATTTTTGTCAATTTTCGGATGATAAAAAATTTGACACCCTCAGAATCACTTTTGACGATGTTTTTTATAGTAATAATGACAACTAAAGTTGATTAAAAATAGAAATTCGCAATTTTTAAATTTTTAATAATTATGTTTTGAAAATGAATGGAGATTCAATTTAGAGGACAAATAATGATAAAAATGCATTTAAATATGAAAATCGGTTAAGTTTTGACAAAATTAGGGGAGTTAGCAATTTTACATCACTTTGATTTATAAATCATATAATTAATATATAAAATATAATGTATTTAAATTTAAATATAAGTCCAAGTAAAGTTTTGGCTTTAAGTTCCATCCACTCAAGATATCATTCATACCCGAGCCTCGCTTGTCTAAAGTCAGAGTATCTGAGCATCATTATGCCAAATTTAGATTTTCTCTCCGGTTCACATGTGGGTGTTTCGATTTCATTTAAACTAAAGCAGCGCTTACGAAAGTCGCGCTATGTAAAAGGCAAAACAAAATCATGTTGAAGGCCTTTACAAGAGTCCAACGGCCGAAGAGCGCAGTTTGAACTGCACAAATTGAAACACGCCGAGCGAGTTGGCCAATGCAAATTAGCCTAGACTAAGTTAATGCTGCTCGGCCAGGCTAAGTCAATTGTGGTAGGCTGCTGTGATTCATAAATCTGGGATTGCAAAATGTACCAGCGATGATGGAGTGCCGGCTGGCTGGCTGGCAGGCTGGCAGGCAGGGCTGGAAATCACTTTGCTGGGCTCATTAGCACGCTGACAGTTTCAAAACGATGTCAAGTGCGTTGCCAGCGACTACGCAGCTTGTTTATTTATATTTCAGCTGTGGGATATATGTTTATTTATATTTTGTGGATTACATTTATTTGACAGCCATTAAGACTCTGGGGCAACGAGGATGTTTACAGCAACTAAGTTGTACACAAAATGCGTTTTATGCGGCCATTAAAACTGACGTTGCACGCGGCGTATGCGTAATATGCACAGGAAGTTCAAGTGGAGAAGCTCAGCTCAAATATTGATTAAAGCAGCTAGATAAGCAGCTGCCCGACGTATACCTTTCATATGGGTCAAAATGTACACATATTACTTATAAACGTATAACCTTGCCTTTTAATTGCCATTTAAAACGAAGAAGAAAACAAAAAGTGTATGTGTAAAAATGCTTTTTGATGTTGCTTTTTTCGTATCGCAGTCGAATATTTGCACTGTCCCATGTCCATTTAAAATATATTTCAATTTCATGCGCGCTTTGTTACAACATTTTCGATTTGATGGCACATTTGGCCAACAAACACCCACAGTGATGGGCAGTTGGGCATTTTCAATGTCAGCGCATTGCGCAAATGTCGCCCGGCTGGTTTTATATGCATTGTTGTCTGCGCCAGCGGCGGAGCATGCTGCTATTGTCAATAGATTGGTAACGCTTGGACAGGCGCAAGAGCTGCGTATGACGGATTGTTAACAGTTGTTGGGAAAATTGGTTGGAGATACTTGTTTGTACTACAGCAGGCACCAAACCAGATTTAGTTTATTTATTTATAAAATTGATTATGTTGTATGAATACTCAAAATTGATAAAGGTACTTACTAAAAAATAAATATGAACTATTTATTTATAAAAGTAAATACATTTAGTAAAATCGAATAACTATCCAACACATACTGAAACAAGTAAGAACGTTTCAAAAATTCATATATTTTAAATGTAAAATCGATCTAAATGAAAAATCATGATATTTTCACAAAAAAATGACAAAAATGTTATTTTCAAAAATCCATAAATTTTAAATGCAGAACTAATCTAGATGACACAATATGACCAAAATGCCATTAAACATGAAAATCGGTTCAGTTTTGACAAAGTTATGGAAGTTTGAAGTACGGGAGCTATGGATCCGAGAGCTTCACTTGTCAAATTTTTTTGCCAATTTTGGCATGATTTTTGACAAAAAATTTGACCGCCTCAGAATCGGGTTTAATGTTGATTTTTATAATAATTATGACTAACACAATCGATTAAAAACAAAAATTCGCAATTATAAATTTTGAAAAAATAATAAAAAATATATTTATTAATAAATATTATTTTATTTTATAAATATATTTATTAATATATTATTTATTTAAAGATTTTTTATTAATTACTGTACAGTTCATATTTAACAACTTCTTGCATATAAAATCTAACAATTGCTTTATTGAACACTTGTTTCTATATGTACAATTTGTAGCGTATTCAACATGCGGCAACCTCAACATATTTTGTCATTTTCTGGTTTTTTTCGCCGTCTCTTTCATGTGTATCCCAGTTGAAACGCCCTAAGTGAGGGCCTCAAACTATTAATATATGCCTGACATTGAAATTGTGCAATACACAGTTTCAAATTGATCGGCAGTTGGTGTTTTATTGAATTTGCGGTTTATCTTGGCAGCGTCTGCACGCCCGTCTATCACTCAATCAATTCTCGAGTCGTTCTTTGCCACTTTAATTATTACAATTAAAGCATTAAATTTCGCCTTGACCACGCGCAAAAAACCAAAAGCCAAACTCATTGACGTGTCTTTGACTGCGTTTGCGACTTCTGAATGCGCACGCATATTCGGCATTAAGTGCAAATTAAACAAATTATTATAAATATATTATTGCTATTTCGATTTTGTTTCTTTTTTGCCACAGCCATAACTTGCGTTGTTTAAAACGTTGATTTTAAATGCGTTTATTTACGCAGCCTTTCCGGCTTGAGGTTGCGCCTGTTGCTGAGAGAATCTGATTGTTATTTCCAAGAGGTGATGCAATTTGTAGAGCGGCCTGACTGGAAAGAGTAGATGAGCGACTTTTGCTGTTGTAATTCTGCTTGCTCACAAGAAACAGAAGAAACTGAAGAAAAAGAAGCAGAAGTCGCCGCGCATTGTAAAGCAACAGTCTCAAGGTCGCCGGCTTACATAAGCGCAGCTCGCTACATAAAAAAAAAAAAAATACAAATAAACTGAAAAAAACCCAACTGCAGCGACTGCGAGAAGCCCTTTTGTGCTTTGTGCCCTTTAATGCGCACGCACATGCCGAATGTCGAATGCTTTGAAGGTGAGCGAGCTGCCGCGCAGCGCGACGCTGAAAGGAGCAGCCAGCGAAGCCAACAAACTTTCAGTCCAACAAGACAGCAAACAACAACAACAACAACAACAAGCCCCAGACGCCACGCGCTCTTTCCAACAAGCAAGCTTGAGTTTAAAATTTGAGTGCTTCGATTTGAGTGCTTTTGCGTACAGGTGCTTTGGCATGCTGTCTAGCTTTCAGTAGTGCTTCTAGCAGCAGCGAGACAGCACGTCTTACACACAGACGCACACACACACACGCACACACACGTGGTAAAGTGCAGCAGCCTCTCAGCAAAGGCGAATATCACTCAACAGCGCTCTCTGGCTCTCCGAAAAGTGTAAAGTGCAAAGCGAGGCAGCGTCGTTAAAGTCGACGTCGACGTCGGCGTAGCATAGTCGAGCATCAGCGCAGCTCAGCTCTCAGCTTGGGCAACGACTTGAAGTCAGTCTTAGTCGCAGCTTAAAGCGCAACGCACGCGTCTACGAACTCGCTCCCGATCTGCCAAACGCCGCGATATCAAGTGACAACAGCAAGAGCGTGAACGATAACACACGATAACAAGTGCCGATAAATAATTAAATAACAAAAAGGCTAGTACATTTGTCATCTGATACAATCTACGGCGCGTGTGTGTATTTAGATTCGAGTTTGTGTCTTAAGTCTTCTGTTGTGCGAGAGCAATCATTCAATAAATTAGTGGATTACAACAACAGCAAGAGGAACAAAGCACACACCTAGCAACAGCTTATGCAAACTGTTTGCACTGTTGACGACATACACACTTCCACACACAAGCACACACACACGCACACATACACATTTATCGACAGATAGGCGGACAGGAAACGTTTAAAGAACGCGCACTGTAAGTGTAAATTTGCAAAATAAACAATTGCGAGCTTTAAGACGTTTAAGTTTGACGAGCTCAAGTGCGACATGTTGCAGGAAATCATTGCGCAAATATCATCATCACATTAGCTCCGGCAAAACAACAATAACAGCAGCTCAATTTTGAGTATAACAATAAGAATATTAATAATACCAAGAATATTCTTCTTAAAATACAAATGGCCGCCCCTTTGTTGACGTTGTTGTTCAAAGTCGACAATTACTTTGTGCGTCTTTGTCAGGCCCTCCATCATTGTCCACATTATGAAAAAAACAAAAAAAGAACAACAACAAGCTCAGTAACGTGCCTGTGGACCCGTCACGCCCCCTCTGGAATCTTGAATATTGTGTCTCCTGCTTCGGCTACTGTTGATTTAAAATGTGCAAACGCTCGTCAGCCCCAACGCTCTGCATACAAATGGCCGGCATTTTGAAGCTGTCTAAGCCAAAACGCTGTTAGAATATTCGCAATTATATCCGAATACGGATTGGAATTGCCACTTACATTTGCCTCACATGGGGTTTTAATGGATTATCACTATTTATATATATATATATATTCATATATTCAAACCTATTATCAGCTCCAATTCTTTATATTCTTATAAATTCAAGATTTTATATAGATGGATATAGACGCATGACTTCGGGGCTTGAAAAAATTATAATCTAATATAAATTTAAATTCAGTTGCAGCTTCATTTTGTTTATTCAGGCTTAGTTTAGATTGAAGATTTCGGATTTCACAGCAAGTAATTGTAAGATATGCTCAATATTAAAGTTTGTTATGAGCTTTAGTATTATTTATTATTTAGTTTCAAGAAATTACATATACATTTTTAAGTGTTGCAGCTTTGATAGAACTTTGTCATTTGATAACATTTTTTATACATTTTAGCCTTTTCTGCGATTTAGATTTTAATATTTTCAAAGAAGATTTTAAGCTTAATATATCATCTTTAGCTTGAAAGTATTTTGTATTTTCACAAGATTTACATTTCGAGATTTTGAATTTTAATTTATTATTATTTTATTAAAATATTTATAATTTTATAGCTTTAATGTAAAATACATTGGGCAAAGCACAATATGAGCTTTATAAATTTATTTTGTATTCATTCAAGGCTTAGGAGATAGAGATTTACGATTTAGTTATAAGCTTAAAAGCTTTGATTTTGAATAACTACTTGAAAATTTCTAGTTTCAAGAATTCTACATTGAACTGTAAGTTCCAGAACTACATTTTTGCTTTTTATATATCATACTGTCATTAATTTCATTAGGCACTTAGCAGCTGCAATAGGAGAGTTCAGAGTTTGTTTCCTGATTAAGTCATGTTGCGAGCACCGTTAAAAATCGTTTATCTATATATATGATATATTTTAATTGCTTTGTAAGCAAAGATCAGAAAACGGTCACTGCCGACTTGTTTATTTATTTAACTAATGATGTGGAGATTTAACGAAATAATTCAGTTATCAGAAAGATCAATGCATTACCCAACACTGGCGAACAAAATCTGTGCGCAACACGAGTTACCAGGTCGTCTCTAATTGGCTATAATTAACAACTATGGAAACGATGACTGCACTGGGCAAGAGGTCAACAGCAATTTGCACGAGTACGTCTAGGCCGGCATTGCAGCTCAAAGATACGCTCCGTAAGCCAGTATATATATGATGTATTTTTCAGTCAGTTGACGTATCTGCGATTTGCCGACAACAATTTCGGGCAAAGTTCAGTGTGTAAATAGGTGTTATGACTCTTTCGCATTTTTACATGCAGCTGTTAAAGAAAAAAAAATAGATATAGGTACATACAGATATAGACACACACATAGCTATACATAGATACATTTACAGATCAAGCTGTAGTCAACAGTTATCACGTTAATGTTATTGTACTTGTGATTGTACTTGTACTTTTTTTATTTAACAAACATTCAACTGCATTCATTGTCGCATTTTGTGCTCCCAAAACGACCTTCGTTGCGGGCCCTGAAAATTTTTGTTGTCAAGGTTTTCTTTCTTCGCCACTCTCGCTATGTGCATTTCTGAACTGGTATTTTTTTTTTGGCTTGGGGGTTTTCGTTTTGTTCGTTTTTGTTTTGTTTTCTTTTTGTACTTCTGTTTCTTCTGCTCTTTGTTGTCGGTTTATCACGCGCGGCAACGCTTTAGGCAGAGTTCAAGGATCATTCATATAACTAGTATAATGCAAATTATAGCCATCGCTTTAGTTTAAGCTTTAACTATAGCTGTTAGCTGTTGCTTAATCTAGATAAAAATATGTATACTGTACTCATTGAAAATGAGTAAAAATATTGTATATTGGTTTGCGCTTATAAAAATAAAAACGTATATAATAATATATATACCTATTCGGCAACTTAGTTTCAATTTTCAAAATTACATTTTGTAAAACTCGTCCAAATATTAAACTCTTTTGAATTTATCTTCTCAAAATGCATGTTACAGCAGCTCAATGCTGATTACTGGGTATCTGCCTAGCACATACTACCCCCGACTCGTTTCTTTTTCATATAAGCGTTGCGACAATTAATAAAAATCAAGGCAATTGCAATCTTTATATATAAATATTCTCGTATGTTGGTAAAAAAGTGTTATGCAAATTCTATAGTTCTAGTATTTTCTCTTTAGCGATCATTAAACTAATTACAAAGACTTAACAGTTGCTTTTATAATTATTTATACATTTAGCTGACTGGCATATAGAATGTGCGATAAATTGTTGGTTTGGCGTTTATTGTAAAGCTGATTTCAAACAGTTAACTGCTAGTTGGCCATGTAATGACAGCTCCTAATTGTTCAATTAAAAGATAAAACATTAATGCAGTCGTCAGCAATGCGCAAGCTTTTTAATCGAATAAGGCTTGAACTTTCAGCCCTAATAATGACTTTGACTATTTTAATGCCATTGAACTGTCAGCATATTAGGCATACGCTGACAAATCAATCAATATTAAAAAAATTATAAAATAAGTTAAAAAAATTGTAAGACCTTTAATGATTTGTGTATTGTCAACTTTAGAGTTAATTAAAAATGTAATTAAACATTTCATGACCTCTAACAAATGCCACGTGGCACAGTTGTTGCCGTTCTCGCGGAACTTTTGAGTTAAGTCCCCTCAGCGAAAACTGCTTTGAATTTAAGCAAGGGGTTAAAGAGTTTGTAAAAATTCGTTTTGTGGCTATCATGCCGTTGCTAGCTTGTTTAAGTACAAAGACTTTTTCATATTTTTTCTGAGTACGAATTAAAGTAAAGAAATTCCTAGGGTTTTCTTTTCCTTAAGTGTACATATATTTTACTTTGTGATTTTTACATTTTGTGTTTTTTTGCTTATGTAACGGCAAATGGTAATTGAGAAAATTAATTTTTAATTGTGGCAATAGTATTTCACATTCTGTTTTGTCGTCGCGAAAATTGTGTTATTAAATCAAATCAAGCCAGAGACTGGTTTAAGACCTGGTCAACATCCACTTGCCGTTCTGTAAGCAAAAGTAATGGCCAGAAATACATATAGTTTAAATAGCTTAAAGCAATCGGTAGGCTCTTTGGCTAGCTAGATTGCTAAATTCTGGGCCAAAAATACCAACATTTTATCAGACAATAATCGCGGCTTTGTTGTATGTTGCGGGTGAGCTAGGAAAACATTTATAGACAGGCCGTCACAACCAGTTGCCACAACAACAATAATAATGCAACAACAAAAACTTAGCTGAACTAAGCTCAACTACGAGTAAATTAAGCTCAACTGGTTTGCCAGTTGCAGCAATGGCCAAACGCCGAAGAAGTTGCAGCCGTTGCAGACAAAAAAAAAAAAGAAAAAACTGTGTCGCACACAGCTGCACATATTCACACACACATACACAAACACACACCTCAAGACGTGCCTGAAAATTATGTCATCGGAAAAACAAGTAAAATTTGAAAATGAAAATGGCACAGAAAAAACGCAAGAGGCCAAGCGAGAGCGAAAGTGTTGGCCAACCATTGTAGCTTTTTAGCTGCTTATGGCCAAGGCAGTTCTAGGCCCATTTGGCTATGACTACAGTTAGGGCTATGGCTGCCTTAAAGGCCACTTTAATGGCTTTCACATGCCGCTTGTTTTGTTATTTGTTGTATTAATGTCACGCACGCAAAACATCAGCATATAAATTATTTAGTTTTGAATATTTAGGCAGCAATTCATAAAAAATTGATTTGGGATTTTCCGAATCTAATTGCGTACAGCTGTGCCGAACAAGTTGGGTAATTGCCTTAATGCAAAGAAAACTGAAAATTTTACAGATATATATTATTGCATTTATTGTGTGTGAGTGTGTGCATTGGCCATTTAACAAAAGGCAGCTGCCCCGCATGCCCGAATGCTCAAATGTCCGCTGGACGGTTGTTGCTCAATATTTGGCAATCGCATTTTTATACCCTAACAGACAGTATTTCAACTATGTTGTGATCGTTGCCAACAAACTAAATTAAAGGGGGAAAAATTCATAAGAAGAGATTCAAAAAATAAAAAGCGAAAAAAATTTAAAAAATAAAAATAAAAATAAAGTTACATATTTGTTAGTTTAAACGTTAGGTATACGAATTGTGACAGATATTTCTTCGAATACGTATGGTATAAAAATTGTATTGAAGTTATTTAACTCGAAATACTTTGATACCTTTAAAAAGTTTTAAATGTTTAAGAGTAAATTTTATTAATATATTGTATGGTATTTATTTCATTTTATATATTTTGACAATTAAAATTTAAATAGATATTCAATATTTTTATTTGCAATATTATTTTTAAAGATTCTTTAATGCTCATTCTATTATATTTTATTGGAAGAATGGAGCATTCAAGTGCATTTTTGCCTCGGCTTACACATTATAAAAGACGTTAATATCGCTAGCGACAAGTTTTTGGATTTTGTTTCTAGTTGCAACCAGTTAGGTCTATTCAATTATCTGTGTGTGGATTTGTGTGTGTGCGTGTGTATGGCCAGTTGAAATGTCCAAACTGGTAGTTGTTGTGGTTTGTTTATTTGAGCCGCAGATTCATTGAACCCATTGCGAGCACTTGACGTTGTTGTTGTTATTGTTGGCCACTTATGCAAATGCGTCATGGCTTAAAGCACAACTAAACGGTTTTTTTTTTAATTCTCTACTTATCAAATAACATTTGAGCATTTGCTGACGCATACATAAATATTCCATTGCACATGTTGTTGTTGGCCGGAAAAGCAATTGCATGCCGGCGGTGTTACGAACGACCTTGTCACATCAGCAAAAGCTTACCTTTTTTTAAGCCCCCCTCAAAGCAAACTGAACAACATTTAAGCCCAATTTAGGAAACAGCCGTTGGTAGAACACAGAGAGCATCTAATCATCTGAAGTAAAGCCCCAAAAGAGGGTCCAAGTCAAAATCGAACTTTGTGTTTAACTCAATTTTTGCTGGTATACCCTGTTCACATTTATATATATTTTATATAAATACGTAAAATGTATTGATTTTGTGTAAATGCTTTATCAAGCAAAACTAGTATTTATATACCCATTATAATGAATTTTCAGTTTCCGTTTTTTTACTATAACTAACATGTCAGTTTTTCGTAGATTATACACAGTTTAATAATATTTTAACTTTAAGATAACTCCCTCATCCTTCCATCTTTGTCTTTGAACTCTGTTGTCGACAAACATTTGAATATTCTATTTATATATGTTTTACAGATGCTTTGCGCTGTGTGCAAGGTATCTTCTAGTCGGGTACTCTCTTTTGTATTTGTTGATACTGCGTGTAACGAGTTTTGGACTTTGTTTCGATATGCGTTTGAATCGCTTGACAAAATGCTTAAAACTGCGACAGCTTGAACTGTACACAGTTAGAGCTAAGGCACTGTTAATGATCGTAAGCTATAGTCATGATTCGATATACTGGCATGACTTGGCATTACTGGATAGTGAACAAATAACAGAAGCTCAACCACAAAGGTGTTGATTGTATAATTATCGAAACATAAATGATAAGGTCGCAATTTAAATACGCTTTACTTGTGATCTATGAAAAAAACTGAGAGAGAAAGGGAGAAACAGAGACAAAGTAAGCTTATATCTTGTAAGATTACTTACAATTTTATATAAATCATATAAATTATGTAATATATTATAATATATTGATATATTTAATATGGTTCGAACCCATTCTTCATCTTAAGTTTCAAACCATACATTCTTCCCAATTTATTGTTTAATTAAAAAACAATTTATAATTTGGGTTTTATAATTTTTATATACATATACATTCGTTTAGCTTTTTTCTTTGGGCAACTGGTTCGGTTCAAAGTTCTACTCATGATTTAATCAAAATATTACAGAAAAACGGGCTCAAACCGGTTCGATTTAAAACCGGTCTGATAAGAAGGGTATCCAATCCGTCGACAAACCTAAGTCCACTAAATCCTCCATAATTCGACCTTATTTTGGCGTTTTATTTTCATAATGTGTTGCAAATAACAAAATTTAAAGCTCGTCAAACTTCAAATCCAGCCGCAGTACATAAATCAAACAACAATTTACAAACATGATCATTGTTTATATATATATATGTATATATACGTATTTTTATGTGTACATTTCAGCAATGTGGGCATAAAACGCAAAACTCCACTTGAACATTGCAAAAGATTGGCCGCAACGAACAGTTACGACTTGCGTTTTGTTTTTTCATTTATTTACAATTATTTTTGGGTAAAAGTAAAGGCAGTGTAACTAGCGTTTAAATAGCTAAACAAAAGCCAAAAATCAAACTAAACATAATCAAAACAAACACCCACCAGAGGCGACGGAACAACAACAAAACACAACAAAATGCTGATATCAACGTAAGTAAAAGTATACAAAAAAACAAAAACAACAACAACATTTGTTAATTGCAATCAAAATGTGAAGCCGAAAAAAAAAACATCAGACAAAAGCAACAAAGTCAATTTTTGACCCACTGATGTTGACCCAGTTGAAGCTGGGACTTTGATATAAAAGTTACTTGTTCGTTCAATCAGTCAGTCATTCAGTCAGTCAATCAGTCAGTCAGCAAGTCTTCCTGCTGTTGCTTTTGCACTTTGTCGCCCCATAAATATTGCATAATCTTTGCAGCTCCGAGCCGCCGTCGACTTTTCCTACGCTTCGCCCTTCTCGCAGCTTTTGCTTTTTGCCACATCTTGTGTGTGTGACTGTGTGCCTGTGTGCGTGTGTGCGTGTGTATCACTCTTTTTGCATATTTGCGAGCTGCGTCAAGCGAAAAGTCCGACCGCATTTTTGCGCAGGGCGAACAAGTTTGTAATTGTGTCAAATACTCATACCGAATGGATCCATTGCATAATGTGGCCATATCAATGCCTCATTTGTCATCATCTTCACATGATTTCAGAGTGCTTTTTTACATACCCACTTGATACGGATAAACAGGGTATAATGTTGGAGATGTGTCTGCATGTATAGAAGAAAGTTTAAATACATATCCCGTCGGAACTAAGTACAGGGTAATTTTAAGTGCACAAACTCGACTGGAGCAATTTAATTTTTTATAATAATATATTGAGCAACTGTCAATGTTCTCAAACTACGCATAGAACTTGATACTGTATACGTCACACGTTGGCAAAATATGGTCATAAATAACAGACAAATAAAGTGCATCGCAAACAAATATGCGACAATCAGATACTCTGCGTTATCTGTCAGCTGTTGTTTTTTTGGATTTCTTAAACTGTCCGCATTTATTGCTGTCTTGAATATTTGCATATTTGGGGGTAATTCCAGAAGTAGCATTTTGTTGTCATCTTGAAATATTCCGACGTATGCAAGCTAAGAATGTATGCATTTATATATATAAATTTATATATATAAAAATTCCTTTGAGCAATGCGCATTTTAATTGAAATGCTCATCATGCCACGCATTCAAGCGTGACAAACGTGTACTTCCCCTTTGCCCCATCCCACTCGAGCGAGGGAGGGCATCTTAAATGCGTCTGGAGTTGTTTTTATTGCGTGATTTGCATTAACTTGATTACATATTATTAGGTAGCTCAATCATCAATCATTCTGAAGCACCTGCTGCTGATGCTGCTGCGGCTGTTGTTTGTTGCAATTGCAGCTTCGCTTATGTAAGTGCATTATTGGCCTATTGTCAAAATAAACAAAACAAATTATTCACTCGCCTGGCGTACAACTCGCTTCCTGCCTGCTGACTCATCGTTGGCCTGGGGCCTTTACAAATGAACTATAAAAAATGGTGTGGGGTGTAGGTGAGACCTCCTCTATGAATTGTTTGTAGTTAACGGAAATACGTTGTCATACAGATAAAAACACAACTTTTATTTATAGTTTTTTATGGGGTAATCTTTTGACATTTCTCACGGCAACTTTTGTAATTTTATTTTGTCACCCTAAAAAGACAAAATGAATGTGTGTGTGTGGCTCTAAATAGCGCTCTAATAGCTAATTAAATTATCAATAAGCATGCACAGCTGGCAACAACAAACAAACAAAACGCTCAAATTTCAAGCTATAAACATCAAGCGCACCCAAAAAACAGAAAACTAAAAAAAAATGTTGTCATTATAAAAAACTACTTGGCCTGACCTTGTCCATTGTTGACTGTGCACACACACACACACAAATGCACAGAGGTAGAGCACACATAAATTTACGCAATTTACGCACACATAAGCACAAATGTTGGCGCTGACTAACTCAATAATAGACACACAATACGCAAATCGAAAGACTCAAGCAACGAACTTGAAATACATTTCGTCAACGAAGCGCTGCTTGTTAGTTGCGTTTGTTGTTGCAGCATGACATTTCTGAAATGCGTTTCATTTACAGAATTAATTTTGGACACAGCTTTAAGGCTGTGTTGCTTCGCTCAGTCGCATTATGCAAATATTTTCCCGATAGGCTTTGATATTTATTTTATTTGTTTTCTGTTATATTTTTGTGAATGTATTGTATTTGCTTGCCACTTGCCATCAACCATTGGGCAATAACCGAGAGTTAGTTCGTCTCAAGCTGTTTACGCAGCTTATACAAAGTGCAAACATTTGGCAGGCTGATTAGCTTATTGAATATTAATTCAATGAACTGGCGACGCAATCGATTAGCAAAAAGCAAGCGACGATCTCTGAATTTATTTCATCTCTTTTTTTTCGTAAGCAGCGTTCAATCAATGACCTTGAACTAATTTCCCATAAATTTGTATATGCTTTTGTTTTTGGTATGACTTGCGTTTTATTAATGACTTAAAAAGCCCGAAAGCAGTCTAAATAAGCTAAAAAGGTGTAAATCATGTGAAGAGCATGTAAGTGTATGTATATAGATATATATGTTTATGTGTTTGTGGGTGTGCGTGTGTACGTGTGTGCTTGTCTGTCCATTAGTTGCTTTCTTTGCCAAAGAAAATCAATTAGCTGCCCATGGTGCAGTTAGCCTTGACCCAAATGAAGCGCCTTTTGCTGTTGTTGTTGTTGCTTCGAATGCAGTTTTGGCCGACAGAGCTAACTCGATTAAATGGTGGACAGCGTTTTTGCATTCGCGGTGCAATTTCACAATAAACGCTTCAAATGAATATGCAAATGTTAAAGCAAATTCGAATGCGAATGCATTTTGCATAAGTATAGATACAAGTATTCGCTTAACGGCTGACCAACTTGTCGCTATTGGGCAATCAAGCAGACCAGGCCGGGCCAGTCCCGACCAGGCCAGGTCTGGTCGGTGCGGCTTTAACCACTCGGAGGCATTCACTTGCACGCCAAAGTGTGTTGGCAAAAAAAAATACAAGAAAAAATACGTTGAGTAATACTCTTCTCTGCACAGTTCAGTGTGTATATGCGTGTGTGTGTGTTCGTGTGTGTACTGTTGGCTTGGTCAAGCTCTGTATTGAAAAGAAAAGTGTTGCCAAGCTGCTTTTGTTGTTGGCCACATAAGTCGTTTGCGTTATGTTTTATTTTTTTTTGGTTTTTTTTTGCAATGTGATGCTGACATAGTTTTTATACCCTGTATGTGAAAAATTTATAAGAAAGGGTATTACGAGCCCAATCGTAATATTCATTTTCTTAAAAAACATCCATTCATTCATTTTTGAATTTTTGTAAATCATTTTCTTGCGAAAATTTAAGTTTAAAATGTCTTAAGCCAAATTTAAAATTTCAGAGCTGTTTATAAAAGCAGAAAGTTGTTATTCTATATTTTTATAATTGTATAAGAATCGTATAATAAATACAAAATTTTTTTTAATAGTAGTTAAATAGTCCTCATGTCTTTCCACAGGGTATCTGCTAGCTAGTATAGTCGACCACAGTATTTTTACTACTATTTTTTGTGTATTAATGGCAAAGAGCGAACAGGCTAATAGGAGAGTGGGTCAACAGGAAATAGTTAAGGTTGCACACAATTCTAAAACGAATGACTTAGGCAACAAACTTGATGCGGCATTTTAATTGATATTTTTTTTATTATGTGACGTATCTGTGATTTAGTTATTGTTTATCGGCATTTGTTATTAACATACTCGTTTTTCATATTTACAGCGTCTCCACAGACTCCGTGATGACGGCCACAAACAACGATGGTGGCACACAACCAAATTCGGTTGCCGTTTGGGGTGCACCCGCGGCGGGGCCGCGGAACACACAGGCGGCCGTTTCGGTGCGACACGCTTTTAAGGCCTATGGCAAGAAGAAGAATGCCAATCAAGTGCTGAACAATTTGAATATGACAGTGCCCAAGGGCACAATGTAAGTACAAATCAATTAATGCATACGCATCTGTGCGTAAGTCTGCGCACAACCAATGCTAATCAAGATTTCAACGATAAAAGTGAAATGTTGACAGCTTCCATTAGCGGGCCATTAAAATGGAAAAGGCGAAAGTAATTCACACATGTCATTTAACGCAACATCACATTTTTTCCTGGCACAGTTATTTCGATGCTATGGATATAGTATATGCTCGGTAGTTTAGTATACACTCAAAAATTTTGTGTTTGGAAATTTCTTAACTTGAGAACAATATTATTATTTCAAGCATGTTTACTTTACACCAAATTTTTGTTTTAGCATATTTAAAAACGAAATGTACTATAAATTTTAATAGAAAAAGGTTATGAATTCTACACCGCCGTACTTGAGTTTAAAACGGTATTTTTCTCTGAGTGTATATAATTTCTAGAATCGCATTCAATGTTAAATTGGTTTAAAATTGATTTTCCTTGTAGCTGCGATTCGATTGCAACACAACAATGCGAATATTTTCCGTGTGGGCTAATCAAAGGTCAACTGATTGCTCGTAGATTTAATAGTTGCAATTAACTATGCTGTGCTCCGAGTGTGCGTATGTGTGTGTATTTAGTCCGATCTAAATACTCTGTAACTAGTTTCGAGTGTCTTGTAATTGAAACAACATTTTTGCATCGTAATTCGATGCTAAATCGAGCTAAATGAAACGTGTTTACTGTGTTACCCGCTTGTTATCACACAGGGTTGCCACCGCCTCTAATTATTATTATTCAGCTTTAGCTTACGCAAGACTCAATGCCACAGCAGACTTCTGTGTTATTCAACCATTACCAGGTAGTCAAAGGGTGTATTCATTATTCACATTTGCAAGACACGCGCGTGTTCGGAAACCAAACCAAATTGCTTGAAAAACTATAAATATGCAAAAAAATCAATTTATGTATATATTGTGGTCTCGCTCGCTCTTTCTATCATTCCCAGTTTTGTGGCATTTGTTCAAGTTTTTGGCAACCATTTAGCGGCCATTAAATTAAAATCGCAAATTGTTTTTCTGTTATTTGGCTTTGCCACTGGCTTGATTATTAACAAGGCGTTCTTATAGCCACAAATGATTGCGCAAGTCAAAACAAAAAAAGAAGAAAAAAATACAACTTTGAAATATTAATAAAAATATCGAAAAATATAATAGAAATTTTTTGCTTATTATTGGATATGATAACACTGGAATAAATTAAATAAAATTAAAAACTTGAAAATAGCATACATGAATTTTCCAGTTGCAGTGAATTCTGATAAATATTTTACAGACAACTACATTCAAAAACGATAAAAAAAACTTTAAAAATACAAAAATTATTACATTCAAAATTAAAGTTTCCCAGTTACATTTAATTCAGTGCTTGGCCACAATCTTGACCCAGTATATTTAAAAAACAACCGTTAAGTTTGATCAATTTTGACTTGACCTAGGTCAGTTTGTCAGTCAATGAACTGCGTGTTGAGCCCAGAGCTGAAGTCAGCAGCTTTATTTTTTTCAGTTTTAATTTTATTTTTAGGTCGTGTCAAAGTCGCTGCGTTAATTAAAAGTTGAGCCGCCGACATTTATTTTCATGAACAACAAAATTCGATTCGTTATATGCTGCAGCGTGTTAATTATAATAATAAATCCAATAACAAGCCGAAACGTGCGACCTACGTGCTGCAAAATATTGTCAAAGGCCGCCAGCTGAAAGACCAAAAATTAAAACCCAAAAACCAGATGACAGACAAAACGATAACAACAAAAGTAATAATAATAATAATAATAATTGTATTGTTGTTGTTGTTGTTGTTGATTGTGGGTCTCGCCAAGAAGGTGGAGTCGTGTTGCGTCCATTTGCTAGTCGACTGCGAAAAACATGTCTCCGTTTTCAAGGTGAACATTTCAAAATAATTCAACTTGAACTGCTGAAATTAACATTGACATCGCCGTTGACACGGCACGAATCGTAGCGCACTAACTTTTAAATGGAGCTACTATTTAGCTAGATGTGCATATGAGCTCGTCAGCGTTTATTTCTCGATTTGTCTACAATTTATTTTTATTTTTATCTTTTCTTTTATGTGCTGCTGAGTTTGCACTAAAGGCGTTTTTCTAGCAGCTAAAAACGCGTGCGCTTTCATGCTTCGCCAACGACGTAAAATCAAAACAGATACAAAAACAATCATTAAGAACATATTCCGTTACGACGGCTGAATTTGCATGGGCGTGGCAAGCATTTATTTGTGATTTCAGCTTTTAAATATTTGCACTTAAATGACAACATGATTAAAGTTTAAAACAATTGCTATTAAATCCTTCGAGGGAAATTAAAAGTTAGAAAACTTATACTCTATTACAAATTTGGTTCTTTAAAAAAATTCAAAATAAAATAAATAAATAATTAAATAACATTTTTGATCGTAACTCAAAAAATTTTCTAATAATCAAAATTTATTATTCTTATTTAAAACTGCATTTTAAAAAAGTAAATTAGAAAATTTTGAAATTATGATAAACAGACAGACAGACGAACATGCAACTCACAAATTTACCCGTATATGCCCCCTAGAAACAGGGCATAAAAAATGTTTCTATGTCTCAACCTACTCTTGAACCCATTCCCAGCTATGGCCTGCTGGGTGCCTCCGGCTGTGGCAAGACCACACTGCTCTCCTGCATTGTGGGCCGTCGCCGCTTGGACTCCGGCGAGATCTTTGTGCTGGGCGGCAAGCCGGGCACACGCGGCTCGGGCGTGCCCGGCAAGCGTGTGGGCTACATGCCGCAAGAGATAGCGCTGTACGGCGAGTTCTCCATACAGGAGACGATGATGTACTTTGGCTGGATCTTTGGCATGGAAACGAAGGAGATTTTGGAGCGCCTGCAGTTTCTGCTCAATTTTCTCGACCTGCCCTCGGAGAAGCGTCTGGTGAAGAACCTGAGCGGCGGGCAACAGCGACGCGTCAGCTTCGCTGTGGCCCTCATGCACGATCCGGAGCTGCTGATTCTGGACGAGCCGACGGTGGGCGTGGATCCGCTGCTGCGCCAGAGCATCTGGAATCATTTGGTGCACATCACCAAGGCGGGCCAAAAGACAGTGATCATCACGACACATTATATCGAGGAGGCGCGACAGGCGCACACGGTACGTGGCCCCCAAATGAGGTGAATACTGAATGGAATTTGACTTGGTTTCCATTTGCAGATTGGTCTGATGCGCTCGGGCCATTTGCTGGCCGAGGAATCGCCCAGTGTGCTGCTCTCCATGTACAAGTGCATCAGTCTCGAGGAGGTATTCTTAAAACTGTCGCGCATCCAGAGCCAAAAGGGCGACGTGACCCATGTGAATTTCAGGTGAGTCTCGATTCTGCTCGTTGCTGCACGTAGAATACAAAATCGTAACTGATACCCCGTAGCCCAACTCATCTAATATTTGTCTCTCTTAATTTACGTTCGTTCTGGCACTCGCATGTTCGCAATCTGTGTACCACCACCAATCCATGTGTGTCTATGTGTGTCTCTCTCTCTCTCTCTCACTCTCTCTGTGTGTGTGTTTTTGTTGTTGTTGATATTGGTGACAGTAACAATATCTCATTGCATGCCATGGCCTTTGGCAGTAAGATGGACAAGCCCAGCTCCAGTCAGGAGGGTGGCGTGGTGGGTCTCAACTTCCATCAGAGCAAGGAGGTGCTGATCAACGATACCAATGGCTCCATTTATACGGTTTGTTTGCCACCCCAAAACACACACTTCATTTTTCCATTTAAATTAAATCCTTGCCGAACAGCTGAACCAGGAGCCCTACAGTCCGCCGCCATCGAAGCGCCAGAATAATCCCAATGATGAGGAGAGCTGCCAGGATTGCTTTGCGGATCTGTGCAAGGTGACGTCCAAAGGCAAGATACGCGCTCTGCTCACCAAGAATATGCTGCGCATGTGGCGCAATGTGGGCGTCATGCTGTTCATCTTCGCCCTGCCCGTTATGCAGGTGATACTCTTCTGTCTGGCCATTGGACGCGATCCGCAGGGCCTCAATTTGGCCATTGTCAACAGCGAAATGAACAACACGGTGGGTGAAAATACATGAAATTTAAAAAAAATTATTTTTATATATATACACGAGCGAGTGATAACGTGTCATGTGTGTTTTTAAGACCTTTTTGAACTGCTGGTTGAATATTTTTTGATGCAATTTTTACGCGGCAATTCCGGTCAAAGTTGAAGTAAATCAGTTTTTAATTTATTTCAGTCGGTGGAAATTTCGGTGCGCATTTTGCAAAAAGCCTTAAATACGTTTTGAATAGAGCTTTAAAAATATATATCATCACCAATCGAAAGTCAAACGTTCAAACCTCGACATTTTCAGTTAAAAGTGAAATTCTTTATCAACATTATATATTTAACCGTGTTTGCTATTACGTGAATAAAATATATTGTCACATAGAGCTATTTAAAAGAAAAAGCAAAGTTAGTTAATCTTACATTTGATCCCATTTCCCAACCAATATGGTCTGCAGCGCTTTTTAATAAGTTTTTACAAATTTCTTGAAATAAGAGTAAAAGTTAAATTTGAATAAAAAACAACAACAACGCTTGGAACTCCAGTAAAATAAGCAGCTGCGTAGCTCTTATCGTTTGGGCTGAGCGCTGCTTATCAGTCAGTCAATCAATCATTCAATCACACTGCCAAAAAGCTTTTTTATATGAATATGAATGAACTTTGACTAATACGACTTTTTTCTACCATCACAGGACACCTGTTTCTGGGAGGACGGTTGCCACTTTGCCAATTTGGGCTGTCGCTATTTGAATCATCTGAATACTAGTGTGGTCAAAATGTATTATACGGATATTGAAGATGCAAAGGCGGCGGTGCGACGCGGCGATGCCTGGGGCGCTGTTTATATAACGGAGAACTTTACGGATGCGTTTACGGCACGCGCTGCATTGGGCCGCGACTCGGATGACGAGACCATCGAGCAGTCCGAGGTGAAGGTGTGGCTGGACATGTCCAATCAGCAGATCGGCGTTATGCTAAATCGTGACATTCAGCTGGCGTATCGGGACTTCGCCATGGGTCTGCTCGGCCAGTGCGGCAATAATCCCAAACTGGGCGATGTGCCCATTCAGTTTAGGGAGCCCATCTATGGCACAATGAATCCATCCTTTACCGATTTCGTTGCACCTGGCGTGATACTGACGTAAGCGCAAGTTTGCATGCCAATTAAAAATCGTATTTCATTATCCATTAATATTCCCGTTTGCTTGCTTTATAGCATTGTCTTCTTCTTGGCTGTGGCGCTGACGTCATCCGCCCTGATCATCGAACGCACTGAGGTAAGCTAATATTACTATGCAAGAGTAAAGTTGCAACCTTAGTTTACTGATGCCCTTTGGACACCAATTGATGAAAATTTTTCAATTTTTGTTTTTTAATTGTTATGCCTTGCGATCGATAATAAAAAAAAAGGAAAAAATTTATATTTAAAAACATTTAATTAATAAGAAGCTAAACGCACAAAAGAGTCTGATAACATTTTCATAAATTACAGCTTAAAATATACTAAAAATTTTTTTTAATTTAAAAACTTATTATACAAGTTAAAAAGAGTTTATAATTTAAAAAAATCACAAATTTGAAAAAATCACAAATAAATGTTGTACATAATTTATTTTCGCCATGTGGATCCTCAGAAGCATCAACAATTTTAGATTGCAGACAAGTTTAAAATTAGTATTTTTACTAGATTAAAATGTTTTATATATTATAACAATTTTACTAAATTTAAATTGCTCTATCAAGATTAAAAATTTAAAAAAGTTTTTAAAAATTAGGTTTTTGGCATTTGGTGGCTCAATGGTGGAAAAGTTAAATTTTTTGATATAGTGAAATTTCTTTCCATTAAAATAGAATTTATGAATTAATTTATTAACTAATACTCTCTTTGTAGGGCCTGCTGGATCGTTCTTGGGTTGCTGGCGTCTCTCCCGGCGAGATTCTCTTTTCGCATGTAATCACCCAGTTTGTGGTCATGTGCGGCCAGACGACGCTTGTGCTGATCTTTATGCTGGTGGTGTTCGGGGTGACCAACAACGGCGATCTGTTCTGGGTGATTGTCCTGACGCTGTTGCAGGGCATGTGCGGCATGTGCTTTGGCTTCCTCATCTCGTCCATTTGCGAACTGGAGCGCAATGCCATCCAGCTGGCACTCGGCTCCTTCTACCCAACGCTGTTGCTCTCGGGCGTTATTTGGCCCATTGAGGGCATGCCCGTGGTGCTGAGGTATGTTCAAAATGCCGAACAAATTCTCGTCAGCAGTCGCTCTAACTGAACTTTTATTTCGTTTAGATACATCTCGCTGTGCCTGCCGTTGACGTTGGCCACATCCTCGCTGCGCTCGATATTGACGCGCGGCTGGGCGATATTCGAGTCGGATGTGTATATCGGCTATCTGAGCACGCTGTCCTGGATTTTGGGCTTCCTGGTGCTGACGCTGCTGGTGCTGCGCTCCAAGCGCGGCTAAGCGTCGTCCCGGCGGGTCTTAAGTTTTAAAGCAACACTAATTATAAATGCGTCAAACTAATTTAGTTTGCGTTTAGACTAGGACGCTTTTAGTAGTCATCAACCTCCTCCCCCCCTTACACTTTGCGCACGCTAAGCTCTTGAAAAAGTTCTTGAGATCCTGCTCTATTCTATCCATTCTATTTTTTTCTATCACCCTTTAATCTGCCTAAATGTCATAAATTATTTAAGCACACATGTAACTGCTTCTTTTTCCTTTTCTTTATTTGTTCTCTGCAAGGTTTCCTTAATTTAAGTTGTGCACTTTTTTGCGTAGTGTAATTTGTAAGGTTTAGGTACATAAATAAATTGTTGTAAATACTTAGAACTGCAACGTAATCACAAAGCAAATCCCAATAGCTGGCGGCGTCCACTATTTTCGCAATCCCATTGCAGAAACTTATTTTATTTAAAAAAAAAAAAAACAAGCAAACGGGCAAAAAGCACGCAACAACTAATTTTATATATTTTCAATGGACTGTGATTGTACTTTTTTTGTTTTAATATTGCACACAAATTTTACGTTGGGCGCTTCCCCGACTTTAAACACATAAACAGAAAACAAGATAAAAGTAAAAAAAAACATTGGTGGGGTTTGTTAGTAACATTAAGTAGCTTAAAGCATTTTGTATGGGTTTAAGTTTTGTAAGCTAAAACGTAATTAAATACATTAATGTTAACTACTTACATAATAATAATATATACATAAACATATGTATGTATATGTATATCTGTAGAAGTGTTATGCAAGCTGCGTAAATATTTCTCAACGAACAAAACAACAACAAAACGAACAAAACAAAAACGTTCTTATTTAAGCAACAATAATTATGTGAACGCAATTATGTATAATAAACAATAAAAATAAATAAAATCCAAAAATGTAGGTGTCTTTGTTTTTTACATACTTAACGCAAATTCAGCACTACAGCACTACAAGTTTATGTGTTCTTTTACTTTCCATAAATGCATACGCAGTTGTTATTTTCAAATTTTAAATACGCGCGCAATTCAGTGTATACCATTACACAGCACTACCATAATTTTTTAGAGTTGGCAGCACCGCACTTTAGTGCTGCCCAGCGCCCGCATTCGAACATATGTTCGCTGCGCTCTCAGCTGCAAGAAGAAGCATCATAACAAAGAAAATTTCGTAAAGCAAATGAAAATCAATGTTTGCAAGCAAACAAAATGTGATTAACGCATAATTATTAAAGCACATTATTAAATCTTCAAAAATGGACAAGTCCAGCGCTTATGAGAAATTCACGGGCTACGTGGACCAACTGCGCAACACAGAATGCAGGTGAGCGTTTGTTTGTGTTTGTGTTTCGCCCTGACTTTTTGGGGGGCTGCAGCAGGCCGGCAACAGTTTGTTATTGTGCAAAAAGGACGAAAGGAAATGCAAATGCAAATAAGTCATAAAGGCTTCTTTTGTATTCTGATATTGATCAAACATCTTGCGGAGGGGCTGCAGCTGCAATAGCCCAACAACAACCAACGGAGCGCATTGCTCAGTCGTTGTGACGTCATCTAATTTCTAAGCACTGAGCTGGCTACAGTAAACACTCGAAATATGGAGCGATTTTATCTTTAAAGACAGAATTATAATGGCAAAAAAGGGTGTGGCTTAGTTCACGGTTCGAACCAATTCTTAACGCCTTTAGGCTAGGCTAGGTGCGCGAACCTGGTTTTCTGGGTTTGGCGGTGTATGGATGTTGTGTTCGTCTTAAATTAATAGCTAGCGCTTTTTAGAAGTTAGGAGTTTGTTAGCTATATCCGATATTAATATTTATAATAATATAAATCTTATAATTGCCTGTAATTAAATCGAAACATTTGCTTTCCTAATCAACTTGTTCGGTTCAAGATAAGAAATAACGAATAGAATTGCTTCAGTTAAAGCCCAGTTTTTGCTTCCGAAATTCTAAGTTTCTTGTTGCGCTATAATAATTCATCACTAACGTAAACCTCTCCTTTATGCCTGGCCTATCTACATACCTATTTATCTGTATAACGTTATTATACGCGTTATTAACTCCATGACATTTTAAACCTTTTTCAGCCAAAAGCAAAAGATTGCCTGCTTCCAGCAAATTGCCGAGTGCATCATGTCAAAGGCTCTGGCCGGTCACATCAATTATGCCGCACACTGTGGCACGGCCACTAATGTGTTGTTGCTGTTCTGCGAGGATTTTGATTCGGTGGTGCGCATGAGCGCCGAGGAGAACCTCAACAAAATCTTTCGTGCTCTGGAAAAGACACGAGTCAGTCGCATCTTGATGGATTTATATGGCGAAATCAAGCGGAATGGCAATCAGCGGTGGGTAAATCACATATACATTTATGTTCTCTTTTATATTCACTTACATTCTTGTATATATGGCAGATCGTTACGAATATGCCTGAATCTGTTTTCGCACTATGCGCCGCAAATCAAGGAGAAGCACATCAAGTGGTATGCTGTGCGGCTGCTACAGTGCATGTCCATCATGGCACAGCGCAAGGAGACATCGCTGCAGGAGACATTATGCGATTTTGTCAAGCATTTTGGACGCTATGTGCAGCAGGGCCTCAACGATAGTGAAACGTGCAAATTGTTTGAGGTAAAGCAGCATTTAAATATAAAACAATTCAAAAAGTATAGTATATAAGTAAATGTTTTTAGTTAGGTATATAGCATTATGTCTTAAGCAGTTTATGTATTTGTCTATTGTCTATCTTAGACCCGAAGAAAAACAGGACCAAATTGTTTTATAGCTTACAGCTGCACATATATATCTAAAACAATTGTTTGATAATTTAAAATAAGTTTATTAGTCTTTGTAATATTTATTTGTTTATAGTCGAAGGAACAATTATAAATGAGAGTGTACGACAAGAGGATATGATGAGGTAGATAAGGAACTAATTAATATTATTTTGTCTTACCAGGTTTTCTATTTAAAAGTGTTTTGATTGAAATTTAGTGCACTCGTCTAAAATTTGCCTTTTATTGTATTCGTTTTTGAATGTCAATATTATTTAAATCGTAGCACTTTTTTTTTGTTCCAGTAATAAAGTAAAAAAAATTATCTTAAATAATAAACTTATTAGTTACGTTAAAATATCTTTAAATACTTTATCTCATAGTTAAAGTTAAGCTAGAATTTAAAAATTTTCTTTTTGATGTTCTTTCAACAGTGCGTTTGGACCTAACCTAATTTAATTTTAAGAACTTATTCAAATAATTCTCAAAATGATTACAGTTCAAGTGCTCTTATGTCTTAAGTTGCTACGGTTTGAAATTCAATTTTAATTAGTCAACTTGGCAAACATTTGTGCATCAAGTGCTTGCCACAACTTCCAATTAGCTCGAACGTGACCTGCTGATATGGTAGTCGATTTGTTGACTCGCATCTCTCAATTTCTTTGATTGCAGACATTCTTGGGCAACATCAGCTCGGATTGCGCGGTGAAGCGTCGTTGCTCGGCACAAAATTGCATCAGCTTGATTGAGCATGCGCGCAATAGAAGCCTCATGGCCAGGCATGGACTGAACAAAGTGATTGGTAAGCCAACAAATGCCGGATATGAAATGTGCACGTGCGATTCTATACTATATAGAGTATATTTTCCTCCGTATACAAATCTATATCAATAACAATGTTTCAATTGCTTATGCAGCTCTCGGCTGTGGTATTTATTTGTGCGCGAATATTTTTTAATTTCTCTTTTATTTTTATTTACTGTTTGTTTTTCTAAACTAATCCAAATGCTGTTGCAATTGCTTCTGTTGTTTTGTTGTTCACCATTTGACGCATAGACGCGCAGGAAAATATCGCGTTAGTTTCATCAATAATGAAAATTGTGCTTAAAAAGCGTGAAAAGGCTTTAATGCGCCAAATGCCAAGTGCCTCTAGATATACCTAAAAAAAGAAGAAAAAACGCATACACATATATGATTGTGTGTGCGTACGTATAAAATATTCTTTAATATTCTAAAAAGCCACAAATCCATTAAAAATACCATTGCAAAATATATAAACACCAGAGCATTGTGGAGTTTGGGGTTGGGTTTTGGCTGCGGGGCGTTGAGGACTATACAAACTAACTGTAAATGCAATCACAGTCAGTCAGAGCATTTCGCTGTCTGTCCGCTGAGTGTGTTGTGTGTGTGTACGTGTGTGTGTAATACACACTGTGTATGTGGCGCAGTCACAGCTAACACTAAAATGCCAGTTGATATAAATTATATTTCTATATTGCAGTTGGCTACCTCTTGTATGCGCTGAATACATGCCCGAGTACGCCATTCCTCCTCATATCTGCCATATTAATACACTTGCGGGGATATTTTGATATTTTTAGGAGGTGTGTAATGCATTGAGAGAGACATCTCTAATCAAGTATAATCAAGGTTATTCTTGACGACAAGCTGAGTTATTATTTTATATTCTTGCAAGCATGACTCTCAGTTTCAAAGCTATTGAATGGATATGTATATATATACTTATGTATATTTCACTTATTTTGTATAGAGAACTTTATATTTGATTATATATTATGTGGGAAATACTAAGCCTTTAACACATAAACGAAAGCTCATAAATATTGACAAGGAATTTTTGTCTTTTATGATATATTTAAAAAAACAGCACATAAGAGGTTTAATATTCTCATACTATATCTAAAAAAAATGTTCACGCTATTATTCTCACGCCACTATAGTATAGGAGTGTTCGTTCGAAAATTGAGCTTTTGTAATAAAAACTTTTTTAATTGTTAAGATATCACAACTAATCTCTGTCGAAAATTCAAAACTTGTTTAGCTAAACAAACTTAGCAATCATAAGCTTCATAATGTTCCTTATTTACAAAAAAAAAACCAATTTGGTATAGAAATATAGCACACATCTTCTATGTATCTAAAAGGGTGTTTAATATTCAGCACCTGAAAAATTTCTTGATTTTTTACGAATTTGTTTCGATTTTAGACAACGGAAACGAGACAGTTTTTATTTAGCCATTTGCTGGCTGGCAACTGCAGCAATAACTGCATAACAAACAGAAATCATAGCAAATGCCAACTGAAACAACAGCACCAACAACAAGACTAGTGCATTGTAAAAATTCCTAAAATAAAAAAAAAAATATATATATACATATATATATAACAGAGAAAAAAATATAACTGAACATTTCTGCAACACAAATCATTTTTTATTGAATTTTCATGAACGCTTTATTGGCAAACATGTCGTAAAGGTAAATTCTCGATATATCTGTGGGATGTGAAGAGCTTACATTGTGCTGCAATTTTAACTGATAAATTTTCAAGTGTGGAGTTCTCGAGTTGATTTGAAAATAGTATTTAATTTGACTCAATTGGACACATAACTTAATTATATTTAAAAAATTTTTATTTATATTTCCGTCTGTTTGACAAACCATTAATTTGCAAATCCTTAGTTTTGAACCAAGCTGAGCCAAAGGGTAAAGTTGTGTATCTAACCTTGTTTTGGGTGGAAGAAGAAGGAGGGGTAATCTACATTGCGCTTTTCAGCTTTTTAGTTGTTTACCTTCAAATCAACTGCTTCAACTTGTGGCCTGTGTGGCTGTGTCAACTTCAAGCCATTGCTCGTTGCAAGTGCAACATGCCACAATGGCTGGGCGACAACAACAACAACAACTTCTACTCAGTGCACAGTCTGGCGCCTCTTTTTATGGCAACCATCAGTGTAAGACTTGCAACACTCACGCCCCTCTACGCCACACGCCGCAGTCTTGTGTCTTGCCCCAACAAACACTTGGTGAGGTCCTTAACGCTATTGCTCCTGCTGCTTCTCGTTTCTGTCCTTATACTGCTACTGCTGCCGCTTCTGTTTGTCTGCTTGTTTGAGGCTGTAAGGCAGACAAAATGAAATTTATGCACTTGGACACTTCCCTGTAATAATTCATGCGAAATTGAATCAGATATTCATTCCTGTGCAGCTTTAAAAGGATAATCAACTTTATAAACAGCCAGCAAACAAGACCAGATCCAAATTTATGCAACTGCTCGTTGCAAAACAATGCCCAAAAAGTGTCCAAATTGTAGTTAAAGTTAACTAAACTAGTTGACCAAGTTAACAAGTTACCCAATTAACATCAATGGCTTTTGTGTAAACTCATAATTTGTTGTCAACTTGAATGTTTTTGTACATAGATTGACAAAAACACTTTACCAAAAGTTGTTTGATCTTCATTATTTATTATTGGCAAAAATACGCTTTAAATTTGAGTTAATATATACGAATAATAAAATATATCCTTTATACGAAAAGATAAAAAGAATACTATTTAAAAATTCGGCATATATAGATTCATATGTACATTACAAAAAATAATATTATTATATTTTTGTTAACTTCCCGCTGCACATTCAAATAAACCAATATCGGCTTTCTATGCGATTTTCATGACTTCAAGTCAGCCATCCCTCAAAGTTATTTGCCGTATTTGTAGTGTAGCGTTAGTATAATTGTGATATTAAAAGCGCTGTTATAGTAATGGAAAAAATTGAACTTGTACGCTTTATTTCTCTCATTATCCTTGGTTCACTCTCCTCTTTTTCGGTTCACTGTCTAATTTTTATAGTGTATTCTTTTTTGTTCGTTTCTTCCTTCTCTTCCTCTCTCTGTCTTTCTGCCTCTTTCGTTTATGAACTATTATTGTCTTTTACTCTAATTCGCTCTTTTATTTGAGCCTTTCTCAGTTATTTTCATAACCTCAAGTAAAGGTTATGTGATCCAAAATCACTTTTTGTGTCAAGTTTTTACGTTACAAGTTACAAGTTTGTACGTCTAGTTTTACTCTCTTACGTACATAGTGTTTATATATATGATGCTGTTATAAAAGTTATATATAGAATTGGTTATCGACTTAAACGCAATTCACTTGACAGTACTCTTCTCTGCGACATAAATCATGCAATGCATTGTCGAATATGTCACAGAGCCGAAAACGAGGCACTCAAATGTGTGGCAGGCAGGTTGGCAGCTGCTGCGGGCGTGCCACTCAATCGGGTTGAACACTTCAAACGTCACTGATAAAAAGGTGGCACGAAGAGCTTTTCACAGCTAGACAGGAATTGTGGCGCGCATTTCATATTAATTTAAGAGATTAAACACCTTGCGCTTTATCAGCCATTAATTGAGTACCTTAAACATGCCACAAGCAGGCGACTTCATCGTTGGCCTCGGCCAAAGTTCTTGTGGCTTATGGCGCAATTAATTGATACACATGGAACATGGACAACAAGTTTCAGTTGCTGCTGTTGCTGCTGGCCAAACTCAATTGGAGGGTCATATAAAAGTTGCTCCAGCAATGCGAAAAGTGTTTTCAATTTTTCGCCTTTCCCCGCTCTTTCGACCCTCTCTGCAAAGGAAACGGCGAACTAATTGAGTAACAAAGTTGCACCATGGCATTTTGTGATTGGTGGCGTATACGTAATAAAAAGCCGAGAAATAACCGAGCGAACAAACATTCAGCGCGGCCTATGTGAAACCGCGCGCATGTGTGTGTGAGTGTGTGTGGCCCAAAGTCTATAAATATAAGATGAAAACTTTTCAATGAGATAAATTTAATTGGTGGCAATTTGTTGCAAGGCGAAAAAGTTGCCAAAGAAATATGAAGTGCAATTGGCCAAAGGTACATGCGAGTGTGTGTGGGTGTGCGTGCGTGCGTGTGTGTGTACGGTGTGTATGTGTGCTGCAAAGTTGGAGTTTGCTTTTTTAATTTGTGCCAACAGGAGCCATAAGTTGTGTTCGAACAAAAGGCATTAACTAAAAGTTGTCCATAACTACACTCAGAAAATACAACGTTATAAATTCAAGCTGTATAGAATTTATATTTGTCAAATTTAACACATTTTCCATAAAATTTTGCAAACTTTTCGTTCTTGAACAATTTTCAAATTTGCATAAATAAGTTTTGATTTAAATAATACAAAAATATTTCAGTTAAGGATAAAATACTCAGTGCTAGAATTTTTACTTGATAATAAGCGTTAAAACGTTCTTATTGAAAATATTATTTTTTATTATTTTTTCAATATTGTACTCTACTTTAGTGTTGTTTTTAGAAATTGAAGGATCATAAAGAATTAACAATTTTGTTCTTAAGCTACGATATTTTTACGTTGACCGCACTTTGCCTATTGTAACAGCCGATATCAGTGAATTATTCTTGAATAAGTACAAAATGCTCATAATATCCAATTTAAATTTATTAGTAATTCAATTTTTAAAAGAGGCCTTGTTTTTAGTCTTATTTTTAGGAATTTTGGGATTGTAAAAAACGTTTTTTAATTCAGAATTTTGTTTTCGAGTCAATGCTTACATTTGATTTGAGTACAAAATCTAAGTTACAAAGGTACATACAAAAATACAACGATTCTTAGACTTATTGCGATACTTGAGTTTGATATTTAAAAATTATGGAGATTAAAAAGAAAACGTGATCAAAATTAGAAAATAATAAGAAATTGAGTTTTGACAGCTTACAGTACATAATTTTTGGATTTTTTCCTCCGAGTGCATCTGTAGTATATATATGCTGTTTAACTGTCTCACCTGCTCTCACCTTCATCACTTGCAGAAATGCTGCTGATAGATCAACAAACGAGCTGCGTGCTGGGCGCCTTGGGTTTTTTGCGTCTCCTGCTGCCGCAGCTGATACGCGGCTATGCTTCTGATTGCCACGATGATGGCGACTCCCTGGCGGATGCCGGACAACACCAACACCAACACCAACAGCATCGGCATCAGCAGCAGCAGCAGCAACAACAACAAGCAGCTGCGTCCGACTGTCGGCAAATTATTGAAATTTATGATTATTGTTTGCACCTGCTGAGCACGCAGCACACAACGAATCACGCTATCATAAATGCCGCACTCGAGGTCATCAATGGCATACTCCAGGCGGTCCAGGATGGCCAAGGAGCGCCAGCTGGATTGGCGCAGGACTTGCGCCAACTGTTGTGCAATCAACAACTGGAGCACAATGAGTATTTGCGGCGAAGGAAATCATTAAAAAATCAAATATTCCAATTGAAAAATTACGATGTGGGGCAGGCGGAGGAGGAGGTTGCTTGGGTGCGGCAAATGCAAATGCCACAGAATTCAAATGTCAAGCAAAAGTGTCAACAACAACAACAAGTGCAGCAGCAGCCGTTGCAACAACAACAACAACAACTGCAGATTGGCATCAACTTGCTGCAAGCCGTGGGAATTAATGCCATGGCTGATGATGCTGACACCGAGAAAGATGCTGCTGCAAGTTCCGCTGCTGATGAAGGTAAAGTAAATAATGCATAGTCTGAGCGGTGCATGTGTGTGTGTGTGTGTGTGGGTTCATTCATGTGCGAATGTGACACGCTGACTGACAGACGGACTGACGAACAGACAGTCAGACAAGCAAACAGATAGACCGCTCCGAAATCAAGAAAATTGAGCAATGCCACTGTCAGCCACATACACACACACACGCATACATACACAAACACTAACAGCCGCACACATACACATATACACAATTCCCACACAATGCACATATGAAAATTATTAGTGCGTGCTTTTTGGCGGCGGCAAAATGAGGTCAAAAAAGAAATTTTCATTTGCCGCCACCAGCGACTACAACTATTTACAGAAATTGTAAAGCTAACCCAATGCGCATTCTTTACTTGCAACCAACCAACCAACCAACGAACCAACCAACCACCCACACAACCACACAACCACCCAACCACCTTTGGGGCAGCAGTCAAAAAAACAACGCGACGTCAAATTAGAAATGCTGCGCGCAGCATTAGCGAATGTGTTGCAAGCGCATCAGATGAGGAGGAACTGCAGCAGGCTGTTGCTAATGATGATCAGGATGACGATGATGACGATGGTGACGATGACATGGAGCTGCTGAGTGCCATTGCGGATGATGAGTGCGATGGCTTTACAACGCTTTCGCAACTAAATGAAGCACAAACGACTATGTCAGCGGCATTGAAATTGCCAAATGCAACACCTGCAGCAGCAGCAGCAGCAACTATTGATGCTGCCTCAATGCCTAAACATCAGGCTGTGCAGCATCAGTCCTCGCTGCAGAATCTGCTTGCCAACGATGACAGATCCCAGAATTTGAGCGACATCGACAATGAATCCTTCAACAGCATCGATTTCGATGCGGAAATAACAATTGCTGGCGTTAGAGAGCAGCAACAGACAGAAGCAACAGCAGCAACAACGACTACGACAGCAACAACAACAACAACAAGAACCGAATCAACCGAGTCAACCGAATCAATGCCAGATGCAACAACAATTGGCACATTCTTCAACAATTTGTTGTCTCATTCAAATGCAGGTGAGTTTATGCCAACACATAACTTTATTGTTCCAGCTACCGCTTAAATCAAGCGTATGAGTGGGGTATACTCAATATCGTCAAAGTTTGTTGGGAATTTAAATCGAACAGTTTTCTTTCTACATATTAAGTTCGTGCTATAAAAGTATGAATGAAATATGTGTTTTTTAATAAATTTACTTAATCAAACATTGCATTAACATGGGAAGAGAATCAGTAGAGATTTATATTTAATTTAGCTTTTGATCTGAAAAAAATGTTTTAAAATAAAATTTAGGCATCTTCATTAGAGTTTGTAAAAATATCTGAATTTCTACATATCTGCGCGATATTTTACAGTTTTGCACTGATTTCGTTTGAGCTGTAGACAAATATTTTATTACGGTACTTCAAAATGCAGCTAGCGAGCGATTGGAAAACCATTTTCATTTGATGTTATTGGATTTCGTGGTCTGACTTTTTTTTTCTCTTCTCTTTGTGATTTTTTGTATTTTTTTTATTATTCTCTTTTGTTTTCCAATTCACCACATTTATTTACAATATTTGTGCAATGCAATCAAATTATTTGCATAATTGTAGTGGAGAGTGAGCACAGAGAATGGGAGAAAGGTACTGCGAGAACGAGAGGGAGATAGAGAGAATCGACAAGAGAGTAAGAGTAAGTAAGCGGTAGAGGGCCAACAGAGGCAGACAAAACACGTTGGCAACGAAATTTGCATGTTGCCTTTTGCCAATTGCACTTGCAATTTAATGAAGCGTAATTGTTGTTGTTCACTATGTCGTCTGCTCTCTGTGGAGTCAACAACACGGCAACAACAACTAAATTAAATTAGGCAATACTCGAACGAGTATTACTGCCAGATCGCAAGCTGCATGCCTTGTTGCAAACGGAAAAAGGGCCAGAGAGGCACAAGGCACAAGCTGCATGCACCATTTGTCGCTTCGTTGGCAGCGCGTCGCTTGCAACTTGTTGTTGCTTTTGTGTCTCGTCTGTTGACATGACAACAAAAGCAGCAATAGCAGCAACAAGAACAACCAAAGTCAATAGCATTAGCCAACATTATTTGCCGTTTGCCATTTGAAAATTGAATTCATTTTGATTGAGAAAACTGCGTAGCTGTTTGAACTACTAAACAGTTGTCGAATAGGTATTTGAATGCATTCATTTATTCGATAGTGCCGGCACTTTTTAATATATTATGTATTTAGTCAATGCAACAAATTGGGCTTTTGTTCGTTGCGGTGCGCCTGAAAGTTGGCAGCAAATTATATTGATATGCGCCCAAAAAAAAAGGAAAATAAATTGTAGGCAGATATATCCTGCCATATGTGTGCAAGTGTGTGTGTGTGTGTGTGTGTGTGGCTTAATAAGCAGTAGAAACATTGCGCACGCAGCCGGAAGCCCTAATTAGGCAAATGAGTTTTGCGGGCTTTTTTTTTTGGTAAAAAAAGAAAGTAGGAATGTTGCAGCCGAATGTAACAGACTGCGCAATACTCTGTAGTGTAGTAATAGTCGAAGTCAGACAAATGCCTCTTGATTATTTTAATTTTCAAAATCGTAGATTTCCAACATACATACATACATACTCTAAATTTTAATTTTTCAACTGCAATAGCGCATATTGAAGATGCGGACAAGCGGACAATATACATTCAATGAAATCAATAAACTCTTTTTATTTCTTGAGTAGGGTAAAAAAAAAATTAAAATCTACAAAAACAGTTTAAGCTTTTAATATATATTTAATTCAAGCCACAATTTTTTTAAATAGGCCCAATCTTTAACTTCCATAACTTATAAAAAACTCAAGTGATTTTGATAAGAAATCAGTTTTTTTACGGCTTATCATTGCGATGAGTTCTGCATTTAAATCTGGATGTGGAATTTTTGGTACAGGTTCATGTTGAAATTGTATCGAAAAATTCAAATTTTTATAAGAAATGCCCGTTTGTCTAAGATTTAAGATTGAATATGAGAAAATGTTTATAAATAAATTTTTCTCTTTAACGGCTCTGAGAAATGGGCGATCAACAGGATATGGCCTAATTGACTCAGCGCAAAATCTATAACTCTATGTGGTTACAGAAACTTACTTCTGCCTCTTTCAAACATTTTCAGCATCCAAACCTTATACTCTTTTTTTACGCATGTGCAGGAAAGAGAAAAAGAAGAGCTTAAACAACTACTTGACGTAAATGTCGGGTTTAAATTCGTCGTCTTTTTTGCTGTCTGTCCGGCTGTCTATTCGGGCTGTGTGGGCTGCGAATTAAGCTGAAACATGGCAATGCATTTACCGCGAACAATCCCATGCTCTGCAACGCCCCGCTACATGCCTCCCCCTCACCGCTTCACCCGCTCAGCCTGCTCAGCTGTTTTTAGTTGCGCGAATGCTGCTGCCACTTGGCCAAAGCATCACAATGCAAGTTGGCAACAAAGTGGTTAAGACAAATGGGTTACGTGATAAAATGCGGTTACTCAAATTGCATGTATGCAAGCTTACATCGTCTGTCACTGTGTGTGTGTGTGTGTGTGTGTGTGTGTGTGAGTGTGTGTGTGTGTGTGCGTGTGTGTGTGCCTCTGTTTGTGGGTGTTTTAGTTTATTTAGTATTGCCAGCCAGCCAGCTAGAATAGCTAGGCCAGAGGATCTGGCGTTCATTTAGCTGCTTTTGCTTTCGCAACTGATGTTGATGTTGTTGTTATTGTTGTTGTTACACTTGCTGCTGTTGGTTTTTTTTTATTTTTTGTTTGTTTTTTGTTTTTGGTGCTGCTGTGCACTTTGCGCTATCAGCCTTTTTAGCTCGTGCTATCTGTTTTTGTTGTTGACTTTTTTCTATATATATACAAGTATGTATATCAGCACCCGCCAATCTTCAGCCGTAGCTAAAGAGCGTTACCAAATCCTGCAATTTGTATGCCCTTACTGGATTAACGAGCATTATAACTATGTCGGTCATAATGCGCTCTAGAAAATGTTACGATTTTGTTTTTCAACATTTTTTAATATTGAATGAATATTCCTTAATTAGGAACTGAATTATTAATTAGGTTATGTTCTGATTTTTACTTTCTCCAGTTAATATGTTTTATGAGATACTAATTACCGGGTCTTGTCAATTCAAGATCATTATGATTCTATACTTTCGGTAACAACATCTAGGGTTATATTTACAGATTGGGTAATCATAAAAGAAAAGCTATTTAGTTTTTTATTTATTTATTTTTTAACTGATGATGATGATGAAATACGTGTTGACAATATGTTCAGCTTTTGACAGTTTTAACTATATATTATTCCAATCAGATTTTCTGTAACTGTTCTATTTTTTAGGATTTTCATAAAACATTAAAAATTAACCATCTAACAATTTTTCTTAGAGTAGGTTAAACAAAATGCACTTGTCTATAAGATAAGAGTATATATTGAAGATATATTTACGCTTTAATACATGTTTGGAATACATTTTAAAAACATTTAATTTTTGGTTTTTTTTACTTTCATATATGCTTTCTGTTAGATTTATTTTCGCTGTTTCATTAGAGCATGCGTTCTTTGTTATATTCGCTATATTTTTCTGTTTTCATAAAGAATTTATTTTATTTTGTTTTTTTTTTTTGTTGTTGGTTAGTTTGCATATGCATATTGTGGGTAGTAGCGAGTAGTGTTTTGGCTGGTTATGTGTCACCCATAAAGTGGCAGCCCGCATTTTACCCACATTCCTGCAAACAGTTTCACTTCTTGTTCTTTCGCGTTTTCCGTTCGTGACTGCCGCGTTTCCTACGCGTGGTTTTCGCTATCCTTTGGCTTTTCCTTTTTTTTTGTTTTTTTTTCTAGTGAGGGACGGAGGGAGGAGGAAGGGTTTTCCTTAATTTTTTTCTTTTTTTTTTTTGTATGTGTCCTCATATGTACGCCCGCTAGTTTTATTTTCCATTTTGCTGTTGTTGTTGTACTTATTTTTAACGTGATTTTAAATAACAAAACTGTGCAAAAGTTGTTGGGGACTGCTGCTGTTTTATAACAGTTTCAATTTGAGGCACTCAACTTTTTATTTTTTGGAATCTCCGCCCCTTGTTTAAGTAAAACTATTAAAGCATAAAAATGCAGCAAAAATTCCGACAAAATTACAAAGAGCACAAGCATGCAAGTATATACATATATATGTATGTATTCAAGTATATGTGGTATATGCTTCATAAAATCGCTGAAGTGAACTCAGCATGCCAAAGTGCACTTGCAAATGCAAGTGCCTCAAATTTGGTTAAGTTTATGCGCGCAATGAGCCCGCTAATTGCGTGCATTTCAAATGGAAGTGTTTTTCTCTGATTTAGCTTGGGTTTTTAAATCAAAGTTAAGCTTGGAGTAAATTTTAGGCTATTACGATAATACCTCTTTGTTGAAGCAGTTTTGTGTGATTTACTTTAATTACAACTGATCAGTATATTTTTAGCTACAGGAAATTGTTTTATGTAGATAGTAAATTCTATAGCCCTCCATTTCAGAAATTCAGAATTCCCAGAATTTCTGGATTCTATATAGAATATTTTATATATATTGCATATTACGTAGTTCACTTTTTATTTGCAACCAGATCCTCAACGGAAGTTTGTTTATTGTTTTTCCACTTGGCGTTGTTGCTCTAATTTTTATAGCACTTGCATGCGGTCGGAACATCCATTAGAAGATACAGTAACAACAACAACAATAACTACAACAATATCAACAAGGATTGCAACTAACAGATACAGCAGCTAAATAAAAACAATTTTTTAAGCCAACTTAAGTGCGGTTGCGGTCAATGGTGGCAACCTTGCTACCCCTATCTCTCTCACTCACTCTCTCTCTCTCTCTCTATCTCTTTAACTCTTTCTCTCTCTCTCTTTTTGCTTTGCTCCCTCCCACTCTCTCTTATCACTAAACTTATGTGTACTATAAAATTTGAGTTTTCAATTAATTTCCAATAGCAATAGCTGCAGCTATGCAGTGTGCGGCTATACACTTAGAGAAATAACCAAGAATTTTGTACTTAAATAAGTCAAAACCAAAGTCAAATCTCTTAACTTTCCAAAAAATGTTTAAGAAAAATTATTGTATCCCAAAAAATTATTGTAATACTGAAATTTATTTTATATAACTGAAATACAACACTAAGATATATAATTTTTTATGCTAATTTTAAGTACGAAAATCCGTGTTTAAAGTATTGCGCACTCCAACAATGTTCGATTACAATTATTAATTTGTAATTTAAACTTATTTAAAATTGAATGTTAAAGTTGAATACTGCTTGCATTTAGATTTTAAAAAAATCGGTTTTCTCTGAGTGTATTCTACAAGCATACACTGCTCAACTAGCATATGTTCTGTAACTATCTATAAAATGACACTATATATTTGATATCTGATTATATGGCAAGTTTAAATATTTCATATATATTCGTGTAAAAATGTTTTTTTACTGTTTATTTTTAATAATTGATTATAATTTTGTAAATATTTTTTTTAATATTTATAATTAATCTATTTTAATTTTTATATTTGTATATACCCTTTTCTGATGCATTTACACGTCGAGAATAACGAAACTAATTAACTACTTGTAAAAGACTGCTAAAGGGTATTAGCAGAGGCCAAACTGAATAGTTTTTAGATACTTTCAGACAGACCAAGTGCGTGGTTGTGGGGGTAGATATAGGGGGTCTTGTTTCATGTTTATTGCCATCTCGTGTTAAGAAAGTTTGCAAACATTTTCCGTTTTGTTGCATTCTTAAAAGCCCCAATAGCCACGACGGCCGCGACAGACAAATGTGCCCGGTAATTGGCTACAAGTTTTGGGGGTGTGGGGTGTTGGGGAACGGATGAGGTAAGTTGGCAGCCAGGCAATCCACAATTAGCCTGAGCCAACTACGGGTTGGGCATTAGTGTCAGGCCAAGAGTTATCTGGCAAACTTTCGACTGGAAGAACTAAGTTGCTTTTCTCTCCTCTCACTCTCTCTTTCTCTCTCTTCGCCCACTCAAGCCTCGGAGTCGGTCAGTAAGCTCTTTCGTCAATCAAGTGGCCCCAAATCCACGCCAGCCAAGTCGACGCCACTGGCCACTGATAAATCGGATGCCGCCTCGACGGCTTCGCTGACGCTCTCGTTGAGCTCGCTGGCCAGCGAGCGTCAGCCCTCAATAACGGAGACGCCCACGCCCCTGGAGGAGCTGTCTGCATCGGCATCGGCATCAGCATCAGCATCTGCCTCGTACACGGCATCTACGGCGCTGCTGATGGATGCGCCGGCAGCGACTGCAGCAGGCTCTGAACCAGAACCGCAGCTGCGCCGCACGCCTAATGGTTGGTTATTTTATTTTATTTGTATTTGTATATATATCTTTGTTGCAGCTGCTCAATCTACAGAAACTAATTAGTTTCATTATCCACGCAGCTAATCCCTTTCTGACGGCCAATTCACCGCTCAAGCAAACGATGCCGGGCCGTGCGCTAATTAGCGTGCAAATTGGCAGCATTCTGGAGCAATCGCTGGTCAACTACACCGCTCGCCTGCTCGCCGCACGTTTCCTGCTGAGCGGACAGCCGTCCGGTCTGCAGCCGGACAATGTTAGCCGGGTGTCCATTAAGAGCCTGTCGCTGGCCGTGATTGCGCAGTGTGTGCGGCTGTCGGCACGTGTGCTCCAATTGCCGTTGGAGATTAGCACGGAGGAGCTACAGCTGCTCGCGGAGCTGAGCTGTGCGGGCAGCGGGAACAGCACGCAGGCTTCGAGTCCGCAGAGCAGCAACAATTCGCAGCGTAGCGCGCAACTGGAACAATCGATGACGCGTACACAGCCAGAGGCTGAGGATAATCAGCTGCTGCTGCTCGATATTAAGGACGATCACTTTGGCCCTAGCACCTGCTCGCCCTATCTGCAGCAGTCGCCCACGCTGAGTCGCAGCGCAGACGCCGCGCTCTTGCTCTGCCAGCTGGAGGCGCAACAACGGGCGAGTGCAGCCGATAGTCATCTCACCAGATCCGAGATCATTGGCAGCTCGTATCGCGTCACAGTTGCCGCTGAGGATGCGCCGCCTTTGGCGTTGCCGCCACCGTTGCCGCCCAAGCGAACCAAATCGATGCGCAGTCGCGCCGCTTGCAGCACAAGCCTGGCCACGCCCACGAGCACGCCTACGCCAACAGCGGGCGGTCAAGCCTTGTCGGACGTGCTGCTTTTCCACGCGCACTGCGATCCCATTTTGCGCGGCGGCGTTCAGCAGATTGTGGGCAACTTTATCCAGGCGAGCGGCGCCGGTCGCTGCCTCAAGCTGCAGCCGGGACTTGGACTGTCGCATCTGTTGGCCATTTTGTTAAAGGTATGCGTGCGTTACAACACACTGGCAACAATAGTGTTGCACAGCCACAGGCGATGCCTTTGATGTGTGTGTATGTGTGTGTGTGTGTGTGTGTGCGAGGGAGAGTGTTTGTCTGGCTTATCTACCACGACTTAATGTGGCAAACGATGCTCCACATGCAGTTATCTATTCATATGTACTCGTATCTTTGGCCATTGCTTGCAACTTGCCACATGCACCTGCCCCTTGCACACGCCCCTCAACCCGTTACCCTGCAGCTGGCTTATGCATAACGCATACGCCACGTTGTTGGCTTCTACCCTTCACGGTGGCTTTCTATAAATATGCGCCTCCACCTTTTCGCTGCACGGTTTTTTTTAATACTCTGCTTATAAGATGCAAATAGGAGTATATTGGCTTTCTTTTATTTACGTATTACTGTCCGTCCGTTAGTCTGCTCAATTTGAAATTGGTGCTCAAATATTGGTCGTGTTAATATTTAAGACGCCTAAACAAAGAAATTTATTGAATATTATAAAATAGTCAGCAAAGTTAATTAAATTAAAATGGAAAAAATACTATACACATTTTTCTTTATACAAAAAATGTGATAAATGGAATATATGGATATTATGCCATAATATGTTATAATATATTTTCCATTTTAATTTGTATATGTTTATTAAATTTCTTTATATAGTCACATATATGTAAATAGATATAGAAAAGTCGGATATTCGCCCGCTATTTAACATATAGTATATACTGATAAAGTATACACTGTGAACAGAGTGCTATGCAGTTGTTTCGAACCGACTGAAATTCAAACTTGCCTTTTTTCTATGTTAAACCAACAAGCTAACATATTTTAACACATGCAGGCGAAAACACACAACCCACACACACACTCACGTACAGACACGTGGCCATATCAATGGCTGCTGCTGCGAGCTTTTGAATATTTTGCAGCACTGGTTGGCGTTGCAGTTGCAGTTGCAGCTAAGCCGGCGGCATTTTGTGTCGGGTTATTTTTCATTTGAAAATAAGAAAGAAAATTCTTATCGCTTTCGCAATGTGAAAGTGCAAATGCCCCTAAGGGTAGGTGGCGCATCCGTTGCCAACACTCACACAAACACACTCCAACACACACCACACACACACACACACACACACACACACACACACACACACACACACACACACATACACATAAGCGAACAAATGGAGAATGTGCACATAACTTGCACATTGATTTCTCTCTTGAGAATTGTTAGATACACATAGAATATGTGGTAGTGCAGGTCCGCTCTTCTTCTTATTATTGAATTCAATAATTTAGTGACCGGCCAGAAATAAAAAAAAAGAATTTAAATTGCACTTGGCCCGCCCAAAAGCGCAATTTGATTATGCAATGTTGTTATGCAACGAGTTGCAAAACGGCGCTGAACGTGCCAGCTGAAAATCACATTAGATGCCATGCCCCATACAATAACAGCAAATCCGTCTCGATGGCACTTGCCACACACAGACACACACACAGATATAAATATCTCTCTCTATGCTGTAGAGTGGTATGCATAGCGAGATCTTCCCTAGAGCAGGGCAACTGTGATAACAATAGCCCTTTTTTGACTGTGCTAAGGCAAGGAAGAGCTTGTTAAGATTCGTTAAAAATGCACACATACTCACACACACACACACCCAACTGCTTGTGCAAAACTTTTTGCTTGTGCAAACAATAAAACACAAATTCGCTTAGCAGCGCAAACTGAGCCCTGAGCCAACGTCTGAGCGGCTCCGCTTAGTTCTGTTCTTGAGGCCAGTTATATAGAAATATATACACATATATGTATTTGTAAAGAACATTTTCAGTGAGTGAGAAAAAGTTGTTTCTGCTCTTTGCACATTTTTGCAGGGTTTTGAGGACGAGATACACACAGTGGTCATACAAGCGTTGAATGCATTCGATAAGATATTTCCGCATGTGGTGTCCAAATATTTGACAGGGCCGCCATGTCATTATCATGCTCATCAGAAGCGACAGCAGTTGCAGCAGCCAAGTGGACAACAAAAGGTTCCAGGCCAGGCCCAAACATTTGGCCAACAAACTTTTTCAAAGAATCTGGATAATGCCTTAAGCAGTCAGCAGCAGCAGCAGCATCAGCATCAGGAACTAGAGGAGCAGCAACAATGGCACTCTAACGATGACAGCTCCAGGGCAGACGAGGCCAGGATGTGTGCCAGGTCGTCAGCCACTGATAATGATGAGCTGCTAGCTGCTCTTTTGAATGATTTTCAATTGCAATCGAAACGCATGCAGCCCAGCAGCAGCAACAACAACAACAGCCAATATAATGAGCCCGGGTCGTGCTGTGTGTTTGCTATTTCACCAAAATTGCTCTTGAACAAACTTCGTTTGTGCCGTCACAACAAATACTGGTTGGTCCAGAATAAATATGCCGAAGTTATTTCCAATTTAAATTACATGCTGCTGCGTTCCTACTACGCAAATTTCGATTGTGCCTTCGACAACAACAACAACAATAACCAGGACACAGAGCCAGAGCCAAAGGATGAACGGCACGCCACGGATGACGCCTGCCACAGCCATGCGGCCGCTTATAGCAAGGACATTGTCTGCTATTATGAGGTAAGCAGTTAAATCGACTTATTACAAAACAAAAAAAGCATAAATAAATAAACCAAAGTAAAAAGGATAAACATTCATATGCGCTGATGGAAAGTGTCGGACTAGATGTTATCCTGTTACCAACTAAGATCCATCCCATCGTAAATAAATATACAGTAAAAATACTTTACTGATTTGAAAATAATTTTTGTATATAATGAATATATTTTTCAGGCAGAAACAATGTAGACAGTGCATAAAAGCCATCAAACATGAAAATCGGTTTAGTTTTGACCAAGTTGTAGGAGTGTATATATATATTCTTACTAAGCTGGAAGTAGCCTTGTTTTGTTACATACATGGGCACTAGACCACGAAACCATATTCAACGTGTATAGGGTATATAAAAAACATCAAGTACAGGCCAAAGCAGCTTGGCTTGTTTATTGTGTAGATTATTTTTTGTTTTTTGGTGGCGCACTCATGAAAACTGGCTTCAAAAGCAATTGAAGTGCGCCAAACCTTTGCCCACCCACTTTCACGCCCCTTGCTGTACCCCGCCCAGGCGTGGCCAACATCCTCTTATTGAACTTTTGTGCATTGAAGTGTGGCTCTTTGTGCATCTGCAGACTGGCCCCAATACGATCCGATCCGACTGACAGTTTGTTTTTGCTTTCAGGGGTTTTCGCATCGCATTTATATACATGTACATATACATATATAAACACACATACACTCCCCGTATTTGTTGATTTATTATTTTGACAAAGCCAAGCAATTTGCTAAATGGTAAAAAGGGACGTACATCGTACTACGTTTACACAGACTGAAGACTTAGCAAACAATTGTGCGCTGCGTGTGTGGCAGGAACGAACGATGCCACATGCACTGATAAAAGAGGAAATAACACTTCTTGGGTGCGGGGGCTGGATGAAAAGTCGTTGATTCAATATCATTTGGCTAAGCAAAACGTTTCACAACAAATTATAATAATTGTAGCTTAATAAAGGTGATTAAGAAAATATGAAAACAAAATCCAAACGATAAAACATTAATAATAGTCAATATAAGGAGCAAAGTCTAAAGCTTAACATTATTGTTAATACAATACATACATAATATAGTTAGAAATTAAATTCTTTTATATATAAAAGATCTTATTATGGGTCAACTTTAAATAGAAATCTTGTATATTGGTATACAGTTCTAAGGCAAAACTAAAACAAAACTAAACAAAACTAAATTGAAAAACTTTGTTCTCAATAACATAAGAGTTATGATAGTTCTGATTGATATAGAATATTTGTATGTCATTTAATTGATAGAAAATTGTGAAAATTTGTGGCATAAATAAGGAAAATGTCGTGATGCACAGCCAAACTTTTTTGGAAACATATTGACTTCGTTTTCCATCAGTCGTTGTTTTTTTTTTTTTTTTTTGTTTTTTTGTTAGAAACAGACAACACAACATCTGCACTGTATTTGAAACAAGAAGCAGCAGAGCTGTCCATAAATGTGTTGTGGTTCAAAGAGTTGTGGTTGCGGCCATAAAATTCACTATTGCCACGTGGTGGGCGGGGGCAAGGGCATTATGAAAACTTGGCGCTGTTTTTTTCTTTCTGATTTACAACCTGCAGTCGACTAACTTGGGAAATGGTTTTCGAAACCCACAGGCTCAATTCCTGGACGAACTTCTGCAGCTGCTGGGCGACGATGATGCGCGTGTACGGGAGCATGCCGGCTTCTGTTTGTGCCGCTTTATAATGCAAACAGCGCGCCAACCGGAGGCACCAACAACATCAGCATCAACAACAACAACAACAACGAGAGTTGAGGAAGGCAACATGAATGCTGAAACTCAACAAACTAATTTCAATTTGCTTTGGGATTTTTTCGACTATCGCATATTTGGCAGCATGTCCGTGACGTTGCGTAATTTATTCCGTACTAGCTCAACGATTGCCCCCCCAATGGCAGCCCTGGATGGAGCAGAGTACCAAAGCAACATCGAAGATGTTGTTGCTGTGATTGGTGGCAACAGCAGCACGATTGGCAGCAACGTAGGTGCAGCCGCTGCGGCGTCGGCCTACTTTGATGGCAGTTACGGTGTCGGCATCGCTGACGGCCATGTTTTTGCTTTTGGATTTCAACGTCAAATAGCGCAAGAGGAAAAAGTTTTGGCCAAAGTTTTGTATCGCATGACAAATAAATTGATGACGCTCAATGATAAAAATTTGCAGGTAAATATTTGTGTTTGCTCTTCAAAAATGTGCTAGAATCGGCCATAAAAGTAACTAACAATATTTCTCTTGCCCAGTTTGGCATAATTTACGCGTTGCGGCTTCTGCTGAAACACTTTAATTATGTGGACTATCAACAGGCCTGGACGGAATTCAATTTCATTGAAATCTGTATGAGCTATGCCTATTACAACACTCCAACAGCTAGTGACTTAAATTGTCAGAACGATTTGATTGATGTGATGTCTAAATTAATCGCTGGTAAGCCAATATTTATTTCCTAAAATACATTTTCATCTGCAGAGAAAAGCACGATTGGTTGTTAAAATCACGCCAAGGTGGAAATTTATTAAGTTCTAAATTCTATAGCGGTTGTTATACGTATTCAAGAATTAAACTAAATTAATCTGAGAAATTTCGTACTTACAAAGGGAAAGTTTATCGATTACCAATATTTTTGTAATGAGTATTTGAACGATTTGTATTTCAGTCTCTTCCCATACATATCATTAACTTTATTTATTATTTGTCCAAGTGCATTCTCTGTTTTTATTAAATTATCGGCCACTTTGTATTGCTAACTCGAATGTTACATTTAAATAAAATGTTGAGTAGCATTTTTGCAGGATAAAAAACAAAAATAAAAATTTTAAATTTAATATTTTTTTAAATTGTATTGCATTGTACTAAATGCCATAGAAATGTCAAAATAAATCATTTTAATTAATTGTTTGTCATTAAATGAATTTACATAAATATTTTATGCTGTCTGTAGCATTTTGCCGTTGCGTATTCCAATTTGTATTTTTAGTTATTTATTTATTTTTTGCTTTATTTTAATTGTAATTTTAATGAAGCAAAAGCACAAATTAGCATAAATATTTTTAATTTTCTATCAGCACGATAATTCAATTTGAGGCTATGGGATTTTTTTTTATATAACAAGCTAAAGTAATTAAAACAAGTGTACTTTCAAAAAGGTAGGGTTTTAGGGCTAGAAATGGGGAACTATAAAATACTCTATACCTCAACCATTAAAGCTATATACACGAAAGTAAGACAGGCTTGTAATTCTCTACACAGCTTTTGTAGAAGATAAATATAAGCATTTGATAACTAATTCCAAAAATTTAAAAAAAATATTTCTGCTATCTGCTATTTTAATTTATAGTATTCTTATATATTTAAAAGCGTTAGAGTATAGAATATTATATTTTTTGTTAATATAGCTTTATAAATATAAGTGGTATAATATATCGTAGTGAACAGTTAAAGGTAATTGAATTTGTTTTTGTGTATTCATTTCAATTTTCAATTGAAATCAGTTATCTTTATAGTGACGGTCAAACCGAGAGCTCGTTGCGGCAATTGTTAATCATTTAGGTATTTTAAGTATCAATTGTAATTAAATTAATTTCAACGGTCCCATTAGCGGACTGCCCCCCAAAAAGTGCCAACAACAATTAAATGTAGAAACAACAACGGCAATCGATGCGAATTGTTCGCTAATAAACATTTTAATTCAATTTACCAAATTGTATAAACCAAAAAACCAAACTTCAACTTAATTTCATTATTGGCATTTACACAGCGCCCGACCACACCCATTTTCAAACTGTTGTCGCTGTCAACGGCACAGTTAGAGTTTAATTTTTATTTCATTTTTTTGTTGAAAAATATTTGTGTTTTATTTATTTATTTTTGTTTGTTTGATTTTGGTTTGATTGCCACCCGCGAATTTGCAATGCGCTAATGTAATCCACCATAATCAAAAAGTAATTAAATTATTAATAAACCATTAAATGTAAAATAGTTTTCGTGCTACTCGCACCATGTTACCCGCACACCCTGCTCGTGCCTCTCTTCACCACAGCAATTGCGATTTGCATTTGTGCATTTTTGCATAAGCAAGTAATTTCATTTTTAAGCCTCGAGCGCTTTCGCACCTCCAACTATGGCCCTGCCATGTAATATATAAATATTTATACACGAATAAGTATACGTTTGTGTGTGTGTGTGTTGGTATGTATGTGCATTTGTGCATTTGTTATCCGAGCATCGATTTCCAAACAATATCGCCAAATGTTTTACGGCTTTTTGGCAAATGTTTTGTGATAAGTTTGGACAGTATGCAAATCACATTATTGGCATGTGAAGCCAGCAAACAAACAATGCGAGAGTCTCTGGTGGAGTGTGCTTGACTGTGGGCTGACCTGTTATTATGCTTGTGGTTGGCTATCAAATACAATGTAGAATATTATCAAAAATAAAAATATGTATATTTACATAAAAACCCAGACTATAAGGAAGCATATTTTATTATTCAAAAATAACACTTAATTAATGAAAATTTGTGAGGGTGCAGCATAAATCTTATAATTAAAATATACCATTTCATATCCTTTTATGGGTACAGGTCTTAAATGCATGCTATACATTTAGCAAATAGTTTTTTTTTTCCTAACAGTATTATTATTAAATTTATACAATTGAATTTGATTGAACAATTTAAAGAGTCATACGCCCCAACCCCCCGCTTCTCCACCTCTCCGCGCGGATTTCTCTCTCACTTCACACATTCATTTTATTATTATTTTTATTTAAATGCAATTTGTAATGCTCCGCATTATGATTGAATTATGCGCGACGAGCTCATTTGCCGAACGTTCAATTAAAATGTAATAATATTCCAGCTTGTCTGACTGGCTTCTGTGCTCTATAAATGCCTGACTGATAGCCCAAGTGTATATCAAATTGACATCAGCGGACGGTGTGCGTCGCTTGTATCATCTTTCAGTTGAACTGTGGCCTCGGTGGCATTAATAAAAATAATATTACGCATACGCCCAGCATACTCACTGGTGCATTAAAACGAGTGCACAGTGGTCGATCGATAATGAGAATAACTTGCTGTCGAGGGCAATTCAAACTTACGATGAGTTTTAATTAATGAACGTGTTATTTGCCTCTGCATTTATTTATTGTTTTTATTAACCTGTGCTCAAAATGTGCCCAATCTTAAATTATTTTTTGTATAAAAATAGCTCAAATTCCGTTTGTTGTTTTACATATTTTTATAGAGAAATAAATCAATCTTAAATATTTTACTCATATCTGAAATTTTTTATTTTACAATAAAAAATTACATTTTTGTACACTCGGCAAAAAATTAAAAATAATTTATGATGATAATTCAATGTGTTTTTGTTAAAGAGTAGATATTTAATATATAGGTATTCGTTCAAGTTTGCTTAAACTAGACCAATAGCGAGAACGCTTCGTCCCAAACTTATAGCGTTATTGCCGTTGCTATCGAATGCAAACTGTATTTAGTTATTTTTAAGCTGCTGAACATTCTTTCCATCTTTCTGTCTCTCCTCAGTTTCTGAAACGTATACGAGCTGTTATTCGTTTATCTCGTGTGCAATTTAAAATGGTTATTGCATTAATTTTGGTGCAACACTGTCCGATTCTTATGTGGCATGCAACAGACTTCATGTGGAGCGCTGCACATACCAAAAGCCATTGGCAAAAAGTAGTCGGGACGATAATCGAACTGTGGCTCATCGTTGCCATGAATATGCGCCCACATAAATAAATATAAATTAGCAACGGAACTGTGGCATCATCTCATTATATGCAATTTTCAATTAATTAGTTAATGTAATGCAAACTTCAACCAGTGCCAGCTTCCCATCCCTCTACCACCCTCTTGCTTACCTGGCACCGAATTGTCGCATGGCAGGCAACTCGGGGGCTTGTTGTTTTAAATGGCTCCCCGAACACTTAATTTTTATAAATATTTATGCGAAAATAATTTAATTTATTTGTGAAAAAAATGAAAGAATAAAAATAATAATAATAATCATTTTTTTTATGTTCGCATTTTCTTTGCGCGCACAAATAAAAATGTATTTAGTATTTGCTGGCGTTGCATTGTTGACACATAAATTGAAATGTTGCATACTCACACACACAAATGCACATTAATGAATGCATATAAATCATGGCATATTTTGAAGCGTTTTCCGCTTGTTACCTATGCAATTTTTGCGTTAATTTCGCATTATTTGTTTGCTTTTGATATTTATATAGTCATGTTGGTAATCTCTCCCTTTTTTTCAATACTGTGCTCAATGTGAAATTGAGTATATTGGTTTTTTGTTTGTGATTTTGACGTGCTGTCCACCTGGCAGGTAGTAAGACAATTGAAACTTGATGTATATACTTGTGGCAAATAGCAACAATCTTTGATTACCAACAGTTGTTGTTGGCCAAAATTATTGCCAAATGCAGCGCAAAAATCACTGCTTTAAGTTAAGGATGTTATTAAAAAAACATTTCTTTTTTACTGTTTTATGGTATTATTATTATTTTACTACAAGCCGAGTATTGCGTAGTCAGTCGCGTCCCATGGCAATACAATTAATTTTTTGTATTTTTTATTGGTTTTTAATTTTTTTTTTCGCCGTATATATTTTCCCCAAATGCAAATCCATTAAATGGATTTTTTATTTTGCGTTTTGCAATTACTCGGCATTTGTATAATTTTAAGCACGTGTTGGCATTTTAACACAATTAGCTCGTGCTGCGTATACTGCTTAATTTGTCATTAATATGCTGCGAATACTTACCACATGACGTTTCTCCCTCTGATTCCCTCAGGTGGTATGCTGAGCACGGGCGAAGGGCCGCCCGCGGCCCAGCTGGACTTTCTGCTGCGTCACTGCGTCAAGCTGCTCAACATTTACCATCACCTGGTGGGCAATCAGCGTCCAGTGCAACCAAGCGGCAGCAGCAGCAGCATTGCTGGCAGCAGCGGCAGCAAGCCACCCAAGTCGAGCAAAAGTGAACTCTTCACGCTTAGCAGCAGCGGAAGCGGGGGCAAAGAGACGCAGGCGGCGCTGCAGGCGATGGGTTACTTTGCCAGCGATTACGTTTACATGAAACTTTACAACATTTTAAGAGGTGCTAATGACAGCTACAAGGTAAGTCAAAGCCGCAGGTGAAGACAGTAAGCAAGGGTGGAAGCGGGGGGTTGTGCAGGGTGCTCCATTAACTTGCGGTGTTGGCGTTGAAATGCCAGAAAGTTCGCAGGGCACGTGCAGCGTAGATTTTGCCAACTGAAATTCTTGCAACTTGCAGTCGCGTCGCCAATTGCAACTCACGTACAACGCATTGCGCCGTTTTATATGCAACACTTTTCGGGCAACGCTGCCGCGCAATGAGTGGCAACAAGAGAAAACAGTTAACTTCGATGTGTAGCAGCCAAAATACCCTTTCAGGCATAAAATAGTATAAAATTGTTCAATTAGGCGTTTAGATCACTGGGTGACCGCATACTAAATCTTTTTCTAGGTTATACTCAGAAAATAAAAAGGAATGACACTAAATATATATAAAATTTGAAGAGATATGCCAGTTATTATTTTGCCCATAAGTCTATGTACTGACTGCAACAATAAGGCGCACGTATGTTGCTTGAGCCGGGTTTTAATAGAAACAAATGCTATACATATATACCTGATAAATTCAAAGACTTCTCCTTCCAGGCGACAATATTTAAATACCCACAGCAAGGGCATAAAACTTGCAACCAGCGACGAAATACTAGCAACGTTCTCTTGGGTCTCAACACTCGACTCTTGACTTTCAACTTTTCGACTTGCCACTCAACAAAACTTGATGCGTTGCAACTCGACTCGAGTCGACTCGACTTAATACGGCCATTGCATTAGGGCGTGGCCAATAAAAAGACAGCGCTTTTGGTTGGCGCTTTTTCGGCGCGCATTCGCTAACTCCTTTGACCCGCTCTTGTCTCTGCTTGCAGATAACCATAAATCACGATGCTGGCGGCTTATTAATTTGCCTGCTGAAGAGCTGCCTCAACGCGCTGAGCTTGTGCCTGGAGGCGATGCCGTCGCCGTCCCTTGCAACATCGAACGCGCCTGCACTGAAATTAATTGAAGAAATACTACAGTATTTGACCAGGCTCATAAATTATGCGGCCGGCGAGTGCGTTGCATGTCTGCGGCAACTGTTGAAATATTTATTTGGCCAAAATTATGCAAGCCAAGTGCAAAGGCAGACCGATGGATATTATGCCACATTTGTGCATCCATACTTTCTGGCCAAGCGCTGTGGCAGCGCCTCGCCATTGTTGCCAACAGCAGCAGCAGCAACAACAGCAACAGCAACAACAACAGGAGCAGGGACAGGAACAGGAGTTGCAGCACAGCCTACCCTCGGCTCACTTTTTGTCCAGGGCATGCAGGTGGGTGCGCCGCCGTCGGGCGACTGCGTCCGGCTTATAAAGCTGTTCGAGCCGCTGGTCATCTACTGTTTGACGGTGAGTTGCTAATTAATTTTAGTAGTGACCAATTTGTTTGATTAAAAATGCGCAGACACAAAAGCCCTGCCACATGCAGGCCAGTGTATGTGCGTGTATATGTGTGTCCCGATATTTTATTTATGGCAAACATTTGCGTTGCACTTGTATATCAAAAACCATTTTCCAACCCAATCCATTGCCACACAGCTCTTCATGAAGTCCAATGCGCTGATACAGGCGCCAATATTGAAGCTACTCTCGCAGCTGCTGGACCTAAACGTTACCTACAGCATACTGGACTCAAAGAGCGTTATATTTGAGCAAATACTAAACAATTTGGACCTAATTGAAAGTGGCATCGACAGGTGAGTGCATTTTATAATTCCATTATCGAGGGAGATCGAACGGGAGAGAAGCACAAACGATATGGGTACTTTGATAGTGTGTGTACAATTTTATTATTGTTTTACCTGCATCCATGCTGCTTTCATTAGCAGTTTATTGATGTAGATGCACTCAAAGAAAAACGCAGTGCCGGTTTTTAAACTATTTAAAGGAATTTTCAGCTTAGCTCTATTAAGAAAGATTAAATGCAGTTTTAGTTTTATGAATACATATACATATATTCCCATCATCCTCTGGATCAAAGCGTCTTAAATTTTCTTATCAAACTAAATCCAGGAAATGGAACGGTATATAATATTTATTTGTATATTCTTTTGTCTTTTAGAAATGCACCCATCATAGTGCCGGTAATGCTCAAGTTCTTGATGCAGCTAACCCACAAGAGCGATCGCCAGCTGATAACCATACCGAAGATTATCAGCATCACCAACAATCTGTTGGCCAACGGGGCTGTGCGAGATGTGGCGGTGCTGGCGCTGAAGACGCTCAGCTACGAGCTGTTCTTTATGCACAGTCCGCTGGATGAGGCGCTGGAGGAGGAGGCTGCGGCACAAAATCCGCTGTCAGCTTTGCCCACGCCTGAGACAAAGGAGGCGCTGATGGCACAACAGCGCGAACTGGGCACACAGAAGGAGGTGGTGCTGGGCATGCTGGAGAAGTTCATCGATGCACGCGCCGTGCAGCAATTGTTGGCCCTATTGTTGCTGTACGAGCGGAGTTTGCAGCAGCTGGATGCGCCCAAATATCTCAGTGCACAGGATGCGAATGTCCTTTATGGCCTGCTCTGTCGTTCGTTGGCCAGTGGACAGCTGCGAGTTCAAAGCTTTGGGGATTTGCGGCTGCTCGACAGCTGCTTTCGCAACAATGGCAATTATGTGCTGGCCGATAGCAAGGAGTTCCTGCAATTGCTGCAGTTATTCATTGAACAGGTGAGTGGTCGTAAATACGCATAATTGATGAATGAATGACACTTACAGACAACAGCTGTTGAATAATGCACGCATCGCATCTTCGGCTCATAAATATGCGTCTGGCTTAACGCCTGCTTACAGCAGCTTACAGCTCACAAATACAGACGAAAATCTCTTGAAATATTAATAAACAGAGACATTTAGGCCTGTCAATATATGTACATATTATATATTGACACTTTTCTTAGCACTGAAATGCATTTTGTGACAGGAATTCACTTGATGGCATAATTGAAATAATGACACAAATCAATAATATCAAATTCACACAGCAGACAAATGCTAATGTCATAAATTGAATGCTATCATCTTTCAACTGATTACAAAATACAGCATTTAATTTCTGCTTATTGGCATTAAATTTCCGTTTATTCTTGAGACAGCTTCCGTTTCCCTCTATTTATTTTATGTCTACAGCTGCCAATTGTTGTCACAGTTATCATAGATTAATTTGAGGTCAATAATGCATATCCTTGAATAATTCACATACAAGTTTAATGAATAAAAATGTTACTTGAATTAAACAATAAGAGACTGCCAAACAGCGTTGCTTAAAAATTATTCAATTAGGCGATTTTCCACATTTGATTAATTTTGTTATAAATCACAAGGTTATTTTAAACAGGGTATGGCTTAGTCGCTCGACATTAATATTGTGTATGCGGTTCGAGTAACTTAACTCGAGACATGTTTAAATATTCTATAAATATACAAGAAATCCTTTTGTTGTGATACATGTAGATTCACATATCACAGAGATGTAAAATCGTTCTGAAAGGCAAACAAAAGTGTTATTATTTTAAGACAATGTGAATTTTAAGACATTCAGATACAACGTTTCTCAAAAAAGAGTCATCGGTTCAATTTACATTCTAACTACAGAAGCTGTCCAAATAATAGCTTATAAATATTTCGCAACAATTTGTATACCCTGAACCCAATGAAAATGGGTAAAAAGGGTATAATAGTCAGTCAGATAATTGGTCAATCAGTCTGTCAGTCACCACCAACCGATAGATGTTTCAATCAGTCAGTCAATAGGCAAGTCAGTCAGTCTTTTAATGATTCAGTCAGTCAATCAATCCGGCAGTCAGCCAGTAAATCCGTTAGTCAATCAGTCGGTCAATCAATCGGTCCAGCAATCAGTCAGTCAATCTAGTTAGTCTATGCATCTGTCAGTCACTTAGTCACTCACACAGAACTAAAAACTTTAGCATACAGATGCGCGTGCTTAAAACCTTTTTCTATTCTCTATTATTATTTCGCTTGTCTGCCACGCGGTGTTGCACGTAAAGTAGGCACTGCAAATGGTTCATTTAACACTCGTGCATCAGTTGGCCCTGTGGATTGTGGCAAGGCAGAAAGGGGGGTAGTTTCTGGCTTGTGGGTTCATCAGCGATTTGTCATTTGCCCCCCTGGCCCCTCCCTTTTCTGAACCTGTCCGGCAATGCGCTTGCTTATTTGCATTTACATGCACACGAATGCACTTTGCTGCTCCTGCGGCTCATATACTGTATATATACGTGGTTTTTTTTTGCCTCTTGTTGTTGCATGTGGCGCTGTAGTTAATGTGGCACATGTCGTATACGTGACATTTTTAATACCTACGCTTCAACGCCGCACATTTTCAACTATTAATGCCCATTTAAGCTACACATGCATTAACTGTCGACCTGGCGAGCTGTCAGACCAGTCAGACCAAGTCCGACCCCAACGGACCCCACACATTCTGCCCCTGGCTGAGTTGCAGCCGAAGCAAAAGCCAACTTAATTACACACCAAGTGCAGGCTTCCATCTCTCTCTGGATGTGTGTGTGTGTGTGTATGTGTGTGTGTGTGTACACTCACTCGCATAGCGAACGCTTAACTGAATTCAACTGCTTGTTGGCCACTGCTCGGTTCATATCCTCTGATACACTGGCATACGTCACGTGTCTAACGTTCGAGACAGCAACGGTTAATGTTGAGCGTTAACTTTCTCGTCGGAGCACTTGTAAATATTCAGCATTTCTATGTTGTTGGCTTTGGTCGTTCGGCTTCATTTAAGTTGTAATTAAAGCGCACCACTTAAAAACTTCAACCAATTATCGTTTATTTGGTTTGAAGACCAAGCAAACAAAAATAATAACAAACATCTGTATTGCTCCTGGCCGTGCATGCATGACCAGAAAATACCCTTGGGGCTTGATTTCTATTAAAGATATTTTATTATCAATATAACTTAAAGTATAGCCTTCGGCGAAGACAAACACTATGTTCGCATATATTCTAATCAACGTTTTATGAAAAAAATAAATTTTAAAATTCATATTCCAGTTCCCATAGTAACAGACAGAATTTCCATTCGATGTTTAGTACATTTTATAAAAAATAAATATTGGTAGTTCGGATCGATCCTAAATATTTAGGTAATGATTCCTATATCTGAGAAATAAACTTTTTGCTAAGTCTTCATTATTTATCAAGTAAATAAAATGATAAAATTGACATACAAGTATATTTTTTTGGGATAAAAGTTCGTTTATTAAAGCTGAAACTTGTTGCGTTAAAAGCTAATTCACTTTTTAACAGTAGTGAACAGTAGTTAAAATGTTATATGACAAATATAGCAAATGCAATTATTATTATTTAATTTACTTGACAATTGCACTAAATGTAAAATATGCCCTTAATTTGAGAAATAATAGATAAGTGATTCTTTTTTTTTTTAAATTCGAAAATCTAGCACAAGCACCAAGTTTACATGATTACAGGGTATTAGTATGCAACACTAATACACTTATTGCCACCCAGGTGGGCATGAGTAATTAAGTCGGGCAATGAGCGAATAAGTCAATGCACGAGTGGCTGAGCATCAGCATAAACCACCCACTGAACCACTGTCCTTACTCTGTGTGTGTGTGTGCGTGTGTGTGTGAAGCTGGTTAAAAGTTTATAGCATCAACATTTTAATTGAAATTGAAAATGCGCCGCAACTAAAATAGCATTTTGCGTGTAAACATTAAAAATGCGAGTAAGAAACAAAAAATATCAACTGCATGTTTGAAATTAAAATGCTGGCAGGCAACGTGTGGCAAATTTAATTGCATTGCATGCAGCACACTAGCTCTGTGTGTGTGTGTGTGTGTGTGCGAGTATACTTTCTAATTACTGTCGGAAAATATGTTGATGTTGTCGCTGGTAACTTTGTTCCAGCAAATTTATGCAAAGTTTCACACTTTGCCGCACTGGCGACCAAAACCGAACTCGAGTCATCGTCAAAAACGAACATTCACTTATTCTACCATTTACAGCCCTTTTAAACCATGAAACCACCCAACCGCTTTTGTCTCTTGCAGGACGTGGGCAACTTTGGTGATTTAGCGCTGGCAATGATTGCGCTGGCAAATGTTATCCTCAAAACCGAAGAAATTTATCTGGTGAATCACATAAAACTTTATTTGAAAAATAATCCAATGGCCGCCGCCGCCGCTGCAACAACAACAACAACAACGATGACTGCTATGCCACACTGGCGGGATGAAGCACCTTCGACATCTTCGGCAGCTGCTGCCGCCAGAGCCACCGCCACCGTCTGCCGACCCACCATCAGTGAAATTAACTACTTTGCCAAAGTTTTGAGCGAGAAGCTGCTCGGCTGCCTGGATACGCTGCTTGCTTCCGATTTGGGCGCAACGCTCACCGGCCACGCCTACTGCCAGCTGGCCGGCCGCTTCGTTAATGCGCTGCACAACGTCTGCTGTCGCTCGCGGCACAAGGATGCGCTGCAATCAGTTTTCCGTTTGGTCTTGGCCGAATCTGAATTCCTCTCCAAATACAACAATTTACTGCTGTTGAGCGCCGCCGGCACCGGCGATGCCCTGGAACCAGTTCTGCTGGCCAGCCTCAGGCTACTATTATCCATGCGCCTGCTGGAGCCAATGGTGCTGCTGATGCAGGCGGCAGATCTGCCGCTAAAGTGGAGCCTGCAGCGTGCAATGTTGCACGAAGTTTGCCATGGCAGTGCGGTAAGTATGTGCGGGGACGCGGGCGGAGGCAGTGCACCATGGGCACTTTTACATTTTTTATGGTATTTATAATTGTATGTAACGGGGTCTTATCGATTCCTTCTTGGTAGTTTTAAATATTCAAATATAAATGCAACGATTACGGATCCTTATATATATATATATATATATATATATATATATATATATATATATATATATATATATATATATATATATATATATAT